>CM034360.1:108459509-108537009 GCA_019925275.1 Mytilus edulis
TATTGTTTAAAGCAAGTATAGTATTTCCCGGGTTTAAAAATATGACTTCCTGTGAGGAAAAAATTGGTACGAAATTTTGAACAGATCTACTAAAATTCAAAGAAAACATTAGTGTCTTTTCGTTTTGTCTTAAAAATCAATTGCATTGTTATGGTGGTCAAGTGATTTCAATGACATACATTCCGTAAACCCTTTTACCTTTATTTCTCAAACGTTGTCTCAACTTTCATTTTCATTGCACCAGAACTTCAAACACATGTGAAAGTAAACCAAAAAAATTGTGGTAAATGGAAAATTATAAAGCCAAGATGATATAATTATTTCAGTGAATTTCTTCCTGGATAAATTTTTATATCTCGTCATCTTAAAAACAGACAGACTGAATATGAAACGTCTTACAATCGCATAATTTCTAAAAATAACATGATACTGATAGCAAGATAACTCATATGTAAATGTGTATCATTTACAAGGAATCCGGGTCTGTTCGCGCCCAATCACGTTCGCACCCTTCCACATTCGCCCCCATTCACTTTCGCACCCCACATGTTCGCACCCAAATTTTGCAAAAAGTTCGTTCGCACCCCACACGTTCGCACCCAATTTTACCGATTTTTTGGAGGTGTATTGGTATAAATATATATGCCATTGTTTCTAAATAATTCGAGATACTGACAAGTTTTTTTGTGTCATGACAAAGTTTATAAAAAAAGTCCTTGTTTTAAAGTCGGAGTGTGTTGAATAATTCTTAATCGTGTTTTGGTTAGTGTATTGAAATAATTTGTTTTTTACTGTTTCTAGTCAACTAAGTGCGAATCTGACAACATGTTGAACAACTGGTATGCATGGTAAGTGTATTGCTATGATTAATATTTATTTTATTAGTATTTACATCAAAGCAATTTAAAACAACAATCATGATTTATAAACAACAGTAAACAATAACACCAATTAGGCTGTTTATAAATACCAACAGAGACATATAATACGTCTCTAATACCAATTAGCAATAATCATACATAATCAACATTTAATAATTAATCATCAGATTGATAAAAAAAAAAAATCTATTCAATAAATTCTCAAATTTTATTCAAATAGAATACAATTATTTGTTATATTCATATGAATAATTTCTAACAATTTAACTTAAATTTTATTAAAAATTGGGCGCGAACATGTAGGGTGCGAATGGACGCGGGGGGCGAAAATGTGAGGTGCGAACGTGTAGGGTGCGAAACTATATTGGGCGCGAACGGACCTGATACCATTTACAAGCACAAACCATTGGCAAAAAATACATCTCTCAATTCTTACGGAGTCAAACTCATAATCATGAAGAGCGTTTCAAAAGTAGTTTGCCTCCTACATGTATTGTCACTTTCAGACCCTCCCAAACATTTTCTCTATATTATTACATGTACTCGTGTAAGCGGTCACCTGTCTAGAGCAGTTAGCAGTCTGCTTACTTTCAAAGAAATTGTCATTTCACTTTTAACATAGCAATGGTCATTTGAATATTTTTAACTGCCAAAAATAATCATGATTTTGTCTGGGTGCAGATTTTCTTTCTGTGTTGGTTGCCTTTAGCTGTTTTATGCCGGTACCTCGAATGACCGAATTACACTTGTAATGACTGAAAAACACTTGAAATTTTAATATTAGCACATATTGGTGACTTTTTAAACATTGATTATTAAATAATAGTATATTATCGATGTATTTTGTAACTTATAAATAATTTACAGAAAGAAGATAGTTCGTAAAAAACTTTTTAAATTTAGCGTGTACATCCAATATGGTGACATCGGAAATCACATTGGCCGCCATGTTCGATTTACACACCGAATTTAAAATGATCTTTATGAACTTATCTGCTTTCTGTAAATCATTTTAAGTTATAAAATACATCGATAATATATTATTATTTAATAATCATTGTTTAAAAGTTACCAATATGTGCTAATATTAAATGTTAAAGTGTTATTCGGTCATTACAAGTGTTCCTCGGATAATAACAGTGTTAATCGGTCATTCGTGTTACCTGTTTTATGCTCTTTGGTCAATTTGTTGTCTCTTTGACACATTCCCCATTTCCATTCTCAATTTTATGTCAATATTGTAGTCAATCTTAGCAGCAAGTGATGTCAAAATTGTAATTAACCAACCAAGATGGCTGCCATGGCTAAAAATAGAACATAGGGGTAAAATGTAGACTTTAGCTTATAACTCTGAAACCAAAGCATTAAGAGCAAATCTGAAAAAGGGATAAAATTGTTTATCAAGTAAAGATCTATCTGCCCTGAAATTTTCAGATGAATTGGGCAACAGGTTGTTGGGTTGCTGCCCCCCAATTGGTAATTTTTTAAGAAATTTTGCCGTTTTTGGTTATTATCTTGAATACTTTTATAGATAGAGATAAACTGTAAACAGCAATAATGTTCAGCAAAGTAAGATCTACAAATACATGAAATAAGTCAACATGACCAAAATGTTGACCCCTTAGATGTAATGGCCCTTTAATATAGTCACTTTTTAACAATTTTCATTAATTTGGTAAATTTTTGTAAATTTTTACAAAATATCTTCCTCTGTAACTACAGGGCCAAGTTTATTATAGATAGAGAAAATTGTAAGTAGCAAGAATGTTCAGTAAAGTAAGATCTACAAACACATCACCATCATCAAAACACAATTTTGTCATGAATCCATCTGTGTCCTTTGTTTAATTAAGGTAGCACAATACAAAGATTTTTATACCTCCAATTCCCCTCTTTTAAACTGCTGTAACTTTCTTTATAATGCATGGATATTTATAAAAGTGGTATGTAAAAATGTATGCCTCTAGTTTTAATTTCAAAGATTGTTCACCAAAAATTGAATTTTGATTTATTCAGTTATATTTTCTAGTTTTAACAGAAATTCATATTAACACATACTTAAATGAGTTGTTACAAAATTGTGGTAGCATACATCTTTTTAAGTTTTTAGAGAACTTGTCATTTCACAAATAGTTCTATTTGAGTAATTCTCCCTCATAATACTGATTTTCTAGCGTAAAATTTTATTTGTTTGTATATGCATTACAGAATACACTATACTTGGAAGAGCACATACTCAGAAAAAGCAGTCTTAAAAAAATACTTGTATCCTTTTTCCATGTCTACCCTACTGAAAAGTACTAATTGTCAGAATTAAGATATATTTATATGTATGATACAGGGCTTCCAAAACGGTCATATATTCCGGTCATTTGTATAATGTCCGGTAAAAGTCCGGCTGGGCAAAGCATGAAACGGTCATATACTTTTTAGTTTTCAATGCTTTTTCGGTCATTATTACATAATTCACAATCTTTTTGACCCAACCTTTTGCATTTTAACATCAACACATTTCCGGTCATAAATGTGACATGATGATTAATTACTATCAAAACAACACCTACTTCAATACTTTCTAATTTTAATCAAGGCTAATTAGAAGTTGGACAACTGAAATCTACCTGTTCAGGTGACAGGTGAACTATGTTCAGTACCGGACATCGTATAAATTGATAGGTTTATTCACAATTATTTTCTTACATTTCAGCGGTTTGTATCTGATTGATTTAGTCCAAAAGATTAAAATTATTAGAAATTAGTTTATCAACATGATTTGATGAAAATTTTTATAAAAAGGTTTTAAATAAAAAATCGTCAGAACTACGTCGTATGAACTAGAACACGTGTGCGCATGTGCACAGGTGAGAAATTAAATAATGCATCCTACATTTCTTTAAAAATGCTAAAACTATCATTGATATCTGTATCTAACGTTCAATTCAAGTATTTTGTTGAAGAAATAACGTGGAAAGAGCTTCTTCTCTCAGTCGTGCTTTGGAAACGTACATGGATATTGCGTATCCCTTTATGGTCCATGTTTTACCATTGTCAAGTCAACATCCGGTTGAAAACGAAAGTAAAGTTTTTGACAACGTCATTTTGCACAAATAAAAAGTCTAAGGCAGATAGGAGCACGCTGATGTGCACACTTTGAATGATGCACTGCCAATTTAACAGTTACATCTGGACATCAAACTCATATCAAAGTAAAGTTTAAAATCGCTTTTTTTTAATGTAATGTCAATCATTGGAATGGCCATCTGATTACCATAATTGCCTTTTGTGACTAAGTCTTAAGGGATTAAAATCGGGATCAGATATGAAATGTCCGGCTGGCTCAAATATTTTTTGGAAGCCCTGGTATGGTAGCCATATAAAGTTTAGATCCGACAGTTCTTCTGTTTATAACAAAAACAACTGTCCACATACACATGATAAAAGACAATACATACAAGCTATAAAACTCTTCAAAATTTACATTTTATGGGGCAACTACGTTTGTAGAAAATTTAAAAAAAAAGTTTATCATTGTTATTCAGGGAAAATTACCAGGATGCAACTAAAAAAGGAATGTTAATGTACATAATGGTATAAATGGTGGTGAGAGAATTTGTTTGGGACAATATTGCTATAAGCAATTAACTTTCCAATCAAAGGATTTTAACAGACAACTATGTAAAAATAAAATTTTAATAATTTTAGTGTAATCAGATAATTTAAAGAAAGATGTTTGGTTCAACCTCAGCATTCAGCACCACAGCAAGTACCAACACTAATGCAATGAAAGATGTGGAGGTATGGTTATACATGTACAAAGGCATCAAATGAAGTTACATAACACAACCACTTACTTATCATTCCATTGAATTATGTGCTGGAAAATAGTGGAAAAGAACATACTGTGTTTACACTTATTATGCTTATAATCACTTAAAGGTCTTACCAGAAACATAAAAAAAACCCTGAGGGAGTATAGTTGTACACAAATACAAAGTTGTTTGTATTCACAGGAATCATCAATGAAAGAATAAAGTAGGGATGGATTTTGGAAACGCAAGTTTTTATGAAACCACAAAAGGAGTAGGTTCGATAAGGTGCTAAAATGGCCCCCTGTTTAGCTTAAATTTCAAATTATGCTTCATTGACCAATATCACAATGAAACAAAGCTTATACAATGACTAGATAGAAAACAAGCCCTTTTGTTGAAAATTTACCTTCCTGCGTTTTATTTATGACGTCACAAATAGTACTTATTTTGATTTTCCTTGAAAAAGTCAATAAAAACGGGTGAATTTCACTCGATTATTGGACAGGAACCATAGAGCGCATTCGTCGACAGCAAGGATCTTTAAAAAAAATGTGTGTTAATACATTTTACCTGTCTACCTTGAATATTTAGTATGTCGACGCCTGCGCTCCATGTTTCCTGGTCCTAAATTTGGTTGAAATTTGGCCGATTTTGTTAATTTTTTTCAAAATCTACTATTTTGACCTATTTTGGCTGTAAAAATCAACGCTTTAGAATAAAACTTTGACAAAAATAGTTCTATTTAACTTTCTCTCATGTCATAAAGTCAACTTAAAACATTTTTCATCTTGATAAATTAAACTTTATAATCGGGGCCAAATATGGCCCTTACCGAACTTACTCCTTTGGTAACCTGGGAGTCACAATATGAAGTTTTTGTTGAGTGGGTGCAGCAAACTAGTGAAAAAAAGGCTTCATATTGTGTAGAACATTACAATATCAATACTCAGACAATCTGACAATGGATACACTTCAAGACCTAACTTCCTAAGTTACATAAATGTATTATATGATATTGAACTTTGCCTAAAATGTTTTTGTTATTATGGCATTGAACAATTTTCTTTGATTATCTTGTTGACAGGTTCAGAGTCCTCCAGATGACAGTGTGAGCTGTATCAAGTTCTCTCCAACATCAACAGGTACATCCAGTTTTCTCATTGCTGGGAGTTGGGATAATAATGTAAGTTTATTGATTCACATGATTCTATTGCAGGCTCTAAAGGATGGACATTATTGTACTTATACAGGTTACATATAATCGTATTATTGTGTACCGTACATAGATGCTTTGTCATACTCATAATCAAAGTTCCTTTGTCAACATGCTTCAGTCCTTTATTGTTCCCTGCACAGTGCATGACGGGGGACAAAGAAAGGCAAGGCTACCGTCTGTCTGTGCCTATGTCTGTTCTTATCAACACTCATGTGTTCTATTTATGCCAGATTTTATAAAATTTATATCATATGAGGTTTATTATCAGCAATGTCTAGGACGAGTTAAAAAATTAGTTACGATCAATTATTTTTAAAAGATTTATGCCCTTTTGAAACTTTAATTATTTTTGGAAAATTGAATTGTTAGCATTATCATATGTACAATTCTTGTCAGAGTTATTTAAAACTTTAATCATAGGTTTACATCAGGGATATCTTTGGAAAGTTTCAAAATCAGTGTCATTCAAAAAAAAGTTAAAGAGTTATGTCCCTTGGAAATATTAACTATATGGAAAATTATGTACAATTCTTGCTAGATTTTAATGAAATTTATATTATAGGATTATCAATGAATTTGATTAGTTTCATTATTTTTTTAAAGAGTTACACTCCTTGTAAATATTGATAATTCTGAAAATTGCATTGTCAGCGCTCTCATAAATATAATTCTTGCTAGAATATCTTTAACAATTTTGATAATAAGTTCTAATCAAATATTTGTTTGAGTTTGCTCTATTCATATTGTTGTTTAATCTCAATTATGTAAACCCAATCCAGACCCTTTTTTATAACCTATATAATGTTCCACTCTAGAAAATTACAAGTGTGAGCCCTATTGATTAATTCAAAGTCCCATTTTATTTGCATTTAGTTTAGAAAATTTGTAAGTTTGCTATATTTATATTATGTGTGCTCTGTACATGTAGAACCCTTAATTACGTAATTTATCTTGCATATAAAGCATCTTCTCATGATACTTCAGGTCAGATGTTGGGAAGTAACACAACAAGGACAGACAATACCTAAAGCGCAACAGACACATACAGGTCCAGTCCTAGACTGTGACTGGAGTGAGGTTAGTAGACAACTGATTTAAGACTCAGAGATTAAGGATTGTGTACTCCTTTTTTATATCAATGCTAAGCATTTGGTGATTGTGTAAAAAAGAGTCCACAGCCTTTCAAACTGCAAACTCAGATATGAAAATTCAGTACAGAGAACTTCTTCATGCAATGCTAAAATTGAGAATTGAAATGGGGAATGTGTCAAAGAGACATCAGCCCGACCAAAGAGCTGAAGCCAACCAATGCTAGCTATATATACAGCAATACTTTCATTTATATACATATTGATTTAAAACAAGTTCAAATATGGAGCTTTCAAGTACGGTACACCTGTAGTATGATTTTGTAAAAATAGTTAACAGCCTTTCAAACTGCAAACTCAAATATGAACATTTAGTACAGGGAACAACTTCATGCATTGCTAGCAATCAATTAGAATTTATTTTCTTGTAAGTTGTAAACACTTATGTTATATCTTTTACAGGATGGAACCAAAGTGTTTACTGCATCTGTTGATAAAACAGTCAAAATGTGGGACTTAAACAGTAACCAGGCTGTACAAGTAGCACAGGTAATTGATTTATATATATGTACCTATATGATAGTCATATTATGGTATATTATTGGTCACAAAAGTCACATATTAAATGCAGAGTGTAATATAAAACGTATATGTACCAGTAACATTGCAAAGTACACTTTATAATAGATTTATTGATCATAGTGAGGTACACATTTTAAAGATTGTACTGTATGCCTTTTAGAAGAAACCAAAATTGGTGTGCAGTATATAATTAAGAAAATGTTGTATGAAGTTTACCATTAAGACATATCCACCATAGTTCAAATAATGAAGATTAAAGAATATAGTTCATCATACAGCCCTCCACAGTGAGAAAATATCTTATCCTATAGTCAGCTATAAATGGATCAGATATGAAAAATGGGAAACAATTCAAATGAGAAAACCAATGGCATAATTTATACAAAAGAATTTACTAAAAACAAATATAACCGACATGAATCAGTGGCGGATTAAACATGTATCATGAGCATACACCACTACCATATCTTGGGACAGTGATGGACAGTCTTGCACACTTTGTCCACTTATTACTCAACATTATGTTGAGATTTTTCCTAATCAAAGGTCTTAAAGAAATATTAATTAACTCACTAGAACCAATTTATATATAGAGACTAAAATGCTAACATAATTTCATTTTGTCAGCATGATGCACCTATAAAGACAGTTCATTGGATAAAGGCACCAAATTATTCCTGTATAATGACTGGTGGATGGGACAAATTACTTAAAGTAAGATAATTAATATATGACAATCAGAGACAATACCATAACCACAGACAAATCTTGTTCAGAATCATGCTCTGAATACTTTGATACAAAATCTATTAAATATAGTTCTAATCAATGTAGTAAAAGGAATGAAAAATAAGGAATCTTATTTGATGTGGAATTTTTTATCTGATGTACGCACTAGAGAAAGATGTATAAATATATGTCGGATGGTAATTAGTTAAAGTATCTGAAATGCTTTTCACTTTTGGGATGATACATGTAAAAACAGTTTTGAACATAATATCTTGCATTGGGACAAATTTGTTATATGTCTTGCAAGTTAGGAATCTGTCTGTCCATGTGCTTTGTAAGCACCACTTGTAAGGAAAATATGCTTACAATCAAAGGCATGGAATACAAAACAAAAACATTAAACAATAAAGATATGAAGCATAATAACAAATTGTTAAAACACAAACCCAATAGTTGTGAAATTTTCTATTCATCATTCAAATATTAAAGCTCAATGAAATCTTTAACATATTTTGTTTGTATAGTTTTGGGATACAAGATCACCTACGCCCATGGACACAATACAGTTACCAGAGAGATGTTACTGTGCGGATGTTGTAAGTTACATGAATTATTTAAGAAATTATATTTGCAATGTACAGAAAGTAAGTATGTATTGTATCTTATCTAGATTATCAAGAATAAAATGAACACATCTATTTGTATTACCTTCAAAAATTCTGTCATGAAGTAGATTACATCAAATTATTTTAGGCTGTGATTTTCCAGTTTAATGTTATGACTTGATCAGCATGAATTTAGGAAGCTTATATATACCATTTTCCTTCAGTATAACTGAATAGCTTTTATTTGTATATACAGTGTCTCCTAAGTCTTTATAGGCTGGGAATTGATCCTTTTTTAGCTCACGTGGCCCGAAGGGCCAAAGTGAGCTTATGCCATCACTTGGCGTCCGTCGTCGTCCGTCCTCTGTCGTCGTCCGTCGTTGTCTGTCGTCGTAAACTATTTCAAGCAAAGTAAGATCTACAAATAAGTTAATATGACCAAAATTGTCAATTGACCTCTTAAGAGGTTATTGTCCTTTCTGTCGTCGTCTGTCGTCGTAAACTATTTCAAGAATCTTCTTCTCTGAAACTACTAGGCCAAATACTTCCAAACTTTAACTGAATGTTCCTTAGGGTATCTAGTTTATAAATTGTATCTGAAGTTTTGATCTATTAACAAACATGGTCGCCATTGCTAAAAATAGAACATAGGGGTCAAATGCAGTTTTTGGCTTATATCTCAAAAACGAAAGCATTTAGAGCAAATCTGACATTGGGTAAAAATGTTCATTAGGTCAAGATCTATCAGCCCTGAAATTTTCAGATGAATCAAACAACCCATTGTTGGGTTGCTGCCACTTAATTGGTAATTTCATTACCTTGAATATTATTATAGATAAAGATAAACTGTAATCAGCAAAAATGATCAGCAAAGTAAGATCTACAAATAAGTTATTATGACCAAAATTGTCAATTGACCCCTTAAGGGGTTATTGTCCTTTAATGACAATTTTTCACAATTTGTTCATCATATTTGCTAAATTTAAAAAATCTTCTCCTCTAATACTACTCAACCAAATTCAACCAAACTTCAACTGAATGATCAGTAGGGTGTATAAAATAAAGTTTGTGTTTTATTTTCTATTTCTTCAAAAAACATGGCCGTCATGGCTAAAAATAGAACACAGGGTAAAATGCAGTTTTTGGCTTTATCTCAAAAACTCCAGCATTTTTAGAGCAAATAAGACAAGAAGTTAAAGTATTTATTAGGTCAAGGTCTACCTGTCCTGAAATTTTCAGCCGAATTTTGTAACGGGTTTTTCAGGTATAATGCCCCTGAATTGATGATTTTAAAGAAATTTTGCAGTGTTTGGTTATTATCTTGAATATTATTATAGATACAGATAAACTGTTAATAGCAATTGTATTGTGAATCATCAGATTGACCTAGACTGTATCTTAATCAAGTGTAGGGCGAACTCATGCCCATTTCTTTCCAGAGGTTCCTAAGAGGCTTTAAAAGGTATTTCCAGGATAGTACATGGTCTTTGTTACTCTGTTTAATTTACAACAATCATTAATTTATTAATTTAGTTAATAAGGCATTGTTTACCAGGTGAGCGATTCAGGCTCTTGAGAGCCTCTTGTTTGTGATGGTGTTTTGTAATTTTATTGTAGATCAATATGTGACACTTTAATGAACTATTATTTATCTTATCATGATAAATGTAAATGGTCTTCAATCCAAGACATATCCTTTTACCAAGAAAACCTTAAGTGTAACAAGTTCTGATGTCAAGATTTTTATTGGTTCATAACTGTTATTGTACATTTTTTTTTAATTTGACTCCAAGGGGATGTACTGTAGTGAATACATCAATAAAATAGCAAACAAACAAAAATAACCTGATATTTCATCCTCCTCAGGCCAAGGGTTTGATCCACTCCCCTTCTCTCCCTTCTCTCCACCCTCGGCAGATTAAGATAGAATTTAAGAGACACAAGGTAATGATATTCATTGGTTGCAGTTGAAACTCCCTGCAGTGAATCAAAAAGTGCCTATAACATGATCACATGTAAATGTAGAAAAATTATGTAAACTATTGCCACATGACTGACATGCTTATTGTGCAACAAGTCTTTACATCCCTACAGTGACAATTTGGATGTTTTTATGCCCCACCTACGATAGTAGAGGGGAATTATGTTTTCTGGTCTGTGCGTCCGTTCGTTCGTCCGTTCGTTCGTCCGTCCGTCCGTCTGTCCCGCTTCAGGTTAAAGTTTTTGGTCAAGGTAGTTTTTGATGAAGTTGAAGTCCAATCGACTTCAAACTTAGTATACATGTTCCCTATGATATGATCTTTTTAATTTTAATGCCAAATTAGAGGGTTTACCCCAATTTCACGGTCCACTGAACATAGAAAATGATAGTGCGAGTGCGGCATTCGTGTACTGGGGACACATTCTTGTTTATCAACTAATAGAAGTTCCTGTGTATGATTCTTGCACAAATGCATGAATGTCAATGTATATTTTTGTTTCCTGCTTCACCAAGTGTGTAGAGTCTACACGCTACCTCTAAATTGAAGAGTTCAAGTGCTACCATTGGTCAAGAATAATGTATTCGGAATGGGCGTGACTTTAATCTACCGATAAATGGCACAACATTGTTATGTTGGCTTAATCTGCCAAGGGTGGAGAGGAGGGGAGTAGATTGTAACTCTTGGCTAGCGAAGATGTCTTGATTTATTTAATACATAACACCATAATTAAATTCTCCAAATGACTAAAAACACATGTCCATTCATCAAGATAAAAAGGTTCACTGTGTCTTAGGTTGTCAACATTCACATGTAACAATATTCATTTATAAGATATTAGCTGTATAAACTGTCTACTAAAAAATTAAACTGCAGCTTGCTAAGTAGTTCCAGCTGACAATGTTAGATGTTTTGATTTAAGTTAATGCAAGTTTTTAGCTGTTGGATTTTATCTATTTAATAGCAAGTTTATTATAACTGTTTCAGCGTTATCCAATGGCTGTGGTAGGAACAGCTGGCAGAGAACTCATTATATACCAGCTAGAGAATAGACCACAAGAGTTCAGCAGAATAGAATCACCATTGAAATTTCAGGTCAGTAACTAAAAACTAATTTAGTGATCCAAAAAATCTATGAAGCCAATATCTTTAATTCTCAATTTACTCCAAATTTGGTATATAATAATATTTTATGTATTGTAAAATCTGCATCATACATATTCATCATTTGTTTGACTCTGATTTTAACTGACTAAGACAGACAGTTTTCCAGCTTCTTCAACCACTAAAATCTGGCCGCTATGATTTAGCCAATGGTACCAAGGGGCGTTCAACAACAATCAATCAAACAATCTTATATCATTCACACTACAAAAAAGATACATAATTTAACTCTCATATGGGAAAAAAATCTTTTCTAAAAATAATAGATTTTGACTATAATGACTTGAACAATTTATCAATACACACATTTGATTTAATTAGTTTTTGGTGTAAATTTTTATGATTTGACACTTAATGCAATCAGCCCTAACATAATTCAGAACGACTTAAATACTTTCTATTTCAGCATAGATGTATCAGTATATTCCTTGACAAGAAGATCAACTCACCGACAGGTTTTGCCTTAGGAAGTATAGAAGGGAGAGTAGCAATACATTATGTCAACCCAACCAATCCGAAAGATAACTTCACCTTTAAATGCCACAGATCAAATGGAGCCACCAATGGCATGCAGGATATATATGCTGTAGGTTCAAAATAATAACTTTGAACATCAGAGTTAATGAAAATAGCACTTTATAGATTTATGCCGTTTAAAACACTAATAGGATTTACCTTCATCAGTAATGCTCAAGGCTAAAATTTGAAAGCCAAGGATTACAAATTAATTAATTCATGAGAGAAACAGATTCTATTTCAGAATCTTATTTGATTATATATCTCACTACTTAAATTTGAAATATTTTATTATCACCAATTCCTAAATTAAAAAAAAAATCATGTTTCTTTAATAGATTATTATTGTATCATTCTTGTTGTTAAGATCTATGAACATGACATGTATTCACTTTTTGAAATAGACTTACATTTATATCATTTATTTCATTTAGGTGAACGACATCTCATTCCACCCAATTCATGGTACCTTAGCAACAGTTGGCTCTGATTGTAAGTTTAGTTTCTGGGACAAAGATGCCAGAACTAAACTGAAGACATCAGAACTGTTTGATCAGCCAATAACAGCATGTAACTTTAATTCACAAGGAACAGTTTTTGCTTATGCAACTAGTTATGATTGGTCAAAGGTTTGTACAAATAAAATTTATTTATGTAAGAAAAATATTCTGTTCATATGTTTATTGTTCATTACTGTTTTATGAATTTAAAGTTCAACGAAATAATCTTATATGGGGAATCAATTAGTTAAAGGTGATGGAAGTATTCATTCATTTTGGAATATTTAGCCAGCCATTTTAATGTTATGCATGAAAATTTCAGATTGTTACTTGTGTCTTAAATAGGACCACTTCACATTTAAATTTGTCAAAAGTTTGATCATGATCCTCTGATTTTGTGGCTTGAAATTCTGATCTGATATGCATTATTCACATGTTAAAAAAGTGACAGACTCTTAACAGAACAGTCAAAACAATAAGTTAAGTTTTGACTAGGGATTTGCCAAAAAATATAATTTTATGATTTAGAAATTTACAGATGCCACATAATTTCTGTATGGGATGTTGTCACCTTTGCAATGGTATGACTTTGACTTCAGTTGACAGTATTTCCTTACTTACTGCATATGAGGTTTATTAGTCACCATGAAATTTCAATTCATGCATGTTGGACCTTTGTGGCTATTTCATCATCGATCATCACAATTTGAAATACATTCAGGGTGTCTTTAGCTAAGGGAACTGCATTAAATAAAATATTTTACATTGCAGTTTTTGTTTTCGCATACTCACATTAACATTAAGCTTTTCAATTTCAGGGCCATGAAGGATTTGATCCACAGAAGAAACCACACATTTTCTTAAGATCCTGTTTTGATGAACTGAAACCTAGTATGAAGAAGTCATAAACATAACTGGTTATATCCAACAAAATAGTTGGATGTGGAAGTCAGAACTTTATGTTTAATACAAGACATGCCAGATTGAGTCATATTTGTTTATTATACATGTATAATGACTTGTCAGTGATAAAATGTTGTATTGTTTGAGTGATTGTCTTTCAAGTCTTGTTTTTCATAAGAACTGTACTAAAGATAGAAAAAGTCATTCAAAGAGGTTTTTGGACTATACATAGATAGAACAGGTATTTTGCTCTTGTTCATTTTTCTCATAGAATGAACTTAAGTGTATTTCCTGGAAATATCCCTACAAAATTTTTATCATTAATCATTAATTGTGAAATATTAAAATATTCTTTTGGTACATCTATCTGTATACATAATTATTTCCCCACCATTTCATTAAGTTTTAACCTCGTCGTCTTTAAGTCTCAAAACTAGTTTCCACTCTCTAACTTATGCATACATTATTACCAACAAACACAGATCTAGTTCGAATTTGAAGGGCATCAATAGTTCTGTTCTTAAGTTATGTTCCTTTACATATGTAAAAATTGCTAAATTTGCACTTTAACTTTTGTTTGCCTCCACTAAAAGTTATAAAACTTCAATGCTTATTAACACCCAACACAGATGTAGTTCTAATTTTGATTGGGTGGTGCCACTTTAAATGGTCTCGAGTAAAGTTCTTTTGCAAGTGGAAAAATTGCTAAATTTACTTTTTCAGCACTCTATTTCTAGTTTGCCTCAACTAAATGTTATGAAACTTTTACACAATGCTTATTAACTCCAAGCGCTGATTAAGTTTAAATTCTGATTGCATCACTATAGCCATTCATAAGTTGTGTTCCTTTTTTAAATTGAAAAATTTAAATTGACAATAGATTTCTTTGGACATGATGCAGAATACCTTAACTGAAAAATTCTTATTTTGTTAATTTTGCATCATTGTCATTACATAGTTAATTTTAAACATAATATAGTTTTTGATAGACTCTCTTAAGAAAATAATGATTTATAGTTATACAAATCTACTAAACATGCATTTAGTCACTTGCATTAATTAATTTTAAGAATTTTTAATAAGTATTTGGTCAATCATTTTAAGATTTTTCCATGAATTGATGTTGAAAAATACAATAATATCAAAATTTTACATTTGAATGAAAATGTATATTGTTAACAATATGATTGTTTTTTAAAAGAGATTATGTTGTCAAATTCATTTCTTTTCACTGATGTGTTTTTATTGAAATAGCTTTGCTGATGATGCACTGATAAATAGCAATATAAGGTCTGTATCTTGAATAAATGGTCAAGTCCATATATTGTTTTGTAGTTTTTGCCATTAAGAAGGCTCAAGGGTAGAAAAAAAATCAGCATAAATTGAAACATTTGTTTTTTTCATTACAAATTTTATATATTACACTATGAGTTGTTACTAAATGATATGGTACAAAAATCAAAAAACCCCAAAAACATTTATTCGTGTTTGCCCCAGATGAGTTTTAAAATGTTTATATCATTGAAAAAGCTCCAAATTGTCTCCCTTTGGTGAAAATGCCATTTTTTTGCATAAAAATTGAAATAACTTTTTTAACTCATCGGTGACCTATATTATTCATTATTTTTTTCAAATGATCTGTACTTTAACTATAGTATTGTAAAATTTAAGCATTTTCTGTAATTTAGTTCTTTTTTTATTTCAATATTTCCTTTTTTTCTCCTATTAGTTCAATAGACAAAAAAAAGTACCTTAACAGAAATGTATGCTTATTTCAAATGCAGATTGTGACTTAAATGAACAGTGACCCCATATTTTTACTTAATTTTTCTTTTAAGTATAGGATAAAGTTTATTTATAGGAAAAAATAAAGAAATCCTATATTTAAAAAAAAAAAAATGTTTAGACCCGCGAGTCCCCTTAAGTGGTTATGATGCAAGTTGATGTTATCTGCTCTTTTGGTCCGGTTGTTGTTTCTTTGACAGATTCCCCATTTCCATTCTCAATTTTATTATTATTTATTCGTTGTTTTGAATTACTCTCCAAGTTATTCTTTATATCTAGGTTCAGAATCTTGAATTTTGAGCAAAACTGTGATAAATCATAGAGAGATTGTATTGTTTCAGTGTCTTGGATAATGAAGATAAATACAAATATTGGAGTCCTTGTCCTAGATTTTTTGTTTTGGAAAATTGAAATGTTGCTTGGGTCTTATTTGGCTGTTAAAAGCACAGAAGTTTAAAGGGGCTCAAGTATTGTTAAAAATTACCAATTTTATATAAAAAAAATAACTTTTACTGCTTTTTAAAATAAGTTGGCGTGTCTTTGGTGTCCTTCCTTGTTTTTGATGAGGCAAGATCATAACAGTCGTATTGGATTGGTTTAGTATGACATCTATTTCACTGAACTAGTACACACAGGGCCGTAACTAGCCTCTTTTAAAAGTGAGGCAAAATATATTCACCAAAAATATTTCAGCGAGGGGTTAGGGGGGGGCCCCAGAAGCTCTGAAAAAAATGACATGAAATCGTGCATTCTGAGCGTTTCCCGGACTCTTTCTTAATCTGAAACGCAATTTATTTTGAACCATTTTTTTCGACAATATTCTGGTCTCAAAGCAAAATATATAGATTCAATGTAATTTAAGACTTTTTGAAGGTTTAAGGGACAACATCAAAAGACCGATATGTAGGATAAAGCAAAAATCGTAATTCTCATAATCATTAATATCGGAGCTGTCTGTTCTTGTCTTGTATTGTGTTTAGACTTTGGTGATTTTTTTTATGAATGAATTTAAATATAATAACAATGCAGTATTATACTTTAAGTACTGCCTAAGTCGACACTAGGGACCATCTTGACCGTGTTTTATGGTATTAATGATTCTTTCATTGTTGTAGACCCTCCAACGACTATCAAGATGAAGAACAGGAATAAAAACCCTGACCATTGATAATTTGTATTTTTTCTATGTATTGACTTTGTGGTCGATTTAGTCCCGAGCATGTTTAATCCATAATTCCTTTATTTTCTATTAAAGGGTCTGAACACGACTTAATGCAAGGTTTAACCCTTCAATGTAAAAGGTCATATGGCATTACATTTGTTTTTTTTTTTTCAAATGATTTGATACCGGGAGATTGGTGGTCTCACTAAAATTTAACCCATGTCAGCTAACTAGTTTTATCTACAAAAAGAGAGCCAGTTGAAGAGTTTTGTATTCTTTTATATTAAGTTCAATTCTCCATGAATTTTTCTGTGTCCAGTAGCATCGTATCTTCTAACATGTTCTTAAAATATTTTCTCGCAGAATGTCTGACCATCGGTGGACATGCAACATTGCCAAACCACACAACCGTTCACCCGTCATCGTAGATCTAATTTCAAATATAGTTTTTAAATTAGACAAAAGGTCCTTCGGTATAAGAAAACTCTAGTTTAAAACAAAATTACTTAATTTACAAATGAAAATCAACATTTAGCCTATAGTCATAAAGTAGGACAATAAATGAACAAAAGACAAACCCGGATACAGATAAGACACATAACTACAAACAATAGACCATCAACACTGAAAATTAAAGCAAATTAGAAATATGGATCACAAAAAAACATGCAGGGGCGACATCAGAAAGTAAAGAGAACTTGCTTATTGCATGACACTCGCCGAGAAAACAATTTGATGTGAAGACAACTTTTTTTTGAAATTTCCAACATGAGGCATTTGCCTCATTTGCCTCCATGTAGTTACGGCCCTGACACATTTTTATAAAGGGGACATCTGAGGCCCACCTCTGGGTGCTGAATTTTCTCTCTGCATTGAAAACCCATTAGTGGCCTTCTGCTGTTATCTTCTCTTTGGTCGGGTTGTTGTCTCTTTGACATATTCCCCCTTTCCATTCTCAATTTTATACTGGATATACGGTTTGAGACTTGGCTTCAATGACTCAATCAAATGATTTTGAGAGACAAGTTAACACAAAGACAATCTGGCTTGTCTACAAAAATACAACATATATCTTCCAACTAGACAGCTTGCACAATTATTTAACATAACTTAGCCTGCCTTATGATCAAGTTAATGTAATTTTCAATTTGAGTACATTTTGTATACTCTAGTTAAGCTAAAAAAAACATCAATATACCATTTGACTTTGTGTGTATTGTATTTCTGGTTATGAAAATCTTCACAATCTTATCAAGGAAACACAAGCAGAAAACAGAGGAATAAAACTCGTATTACAAAATTTTGAAAAAAAACCCACTGGGAATAAACATACACATGGATTCAATACGAGAAGAAAACGCTAAAATAAAATCACTATGTAACTAGAACATGGCAGACCATCTCCTTACAACAAGTTATACGACAATTCTCAAAATGGACGACCACATAATGTACAAGTGCCATTCAACAAAAAAAGTACAACACATGGAAAGGCTCGAGAAGCGAAGAAGAAACGACTTCAACAAACAACGACTAACATAGAAAACGGGACTTATGTGTCATTTGTCTGCTTACTTTGTTAATGTTTTATCCATAATCATTTAGAATCAATTAGATTACAAGAACATGTCATATTGTGCATTTCTGTTTCAATTAATCAACAATTCATTTTCTCCAATCAATTCATGGAAATTATGCAGCAGACGTATGTCTTCTTAAATACCACCCTTTTTACGAAAAGAGTCATTACTTTATACCGAGAAATCTTCCTTTCTTCATGAAAATGTTAACATTTTTCTGAAATTTCCCATAATGCAACTCGTTGATATAAGACAAACTCGCTATTTGATATAAGAAACATTTTTATCTATTCGCTTCTTCCATAGACTGAGATTGTTAAAGGTTAAACTGTTATAGGATTGTGCTTTTGGCATAAGTAGAAATTTGAACTGCAATTCTAACATGACATTGAATAGTTGTTTTACTGAAATGCAAGGGAGACACATAGTCCTAAATTAAAAAAAGTTAAATAAAACTCTTTGATATGTTTCAAATATAGAACAATATTTTTGAACCTGTAACATTGGCTAGGTTACAACTGAATAATAGTTTCTGATGATTTTATTAAGACAAAAACTAATATGGATGTAATCCCTGTGTTGCCTACTATAGGTCCTTTTGTTATTTTTGACGTTAGATTGTTGCTTTGTAGATGCAGATTGTTGCTTTGTAGATGCAGATTTAACATCTGCTATGATATAAAATTATCGCAATAAAATAATCAGCTGCGAAAGCATGAATAGTAGAACAACAAACAGATTAAGTTGATTATATAATTCAATATAAGTTATATAATTAGATATTTATTTAATGAATAACTTTTACATAGCATAATAATGTTTTAAGAAAAGAAATATGAACTACTTAGAATTAGCATTCTGACCTATAACAACCTTTTTCAAGAGGTGTTGTCTAAGGGATTTAAACTTCTGTTGGGAAGACGATTGTCCTACTTTCTGTTCAATGTTGTCACCTGGTCTTTGTAATTGATGAGGGAAGATATACATTTAAAGTACTGTATCTGATTCAAACAATGTCGACTGAAAAGATTGTTTTTACCTTAGAGTAAAACATCCAACACTGGGAGCTCCAAATTGATTTTACACACTCAGGTAAGTAAGTAACTTCTCCGAAGTCTTTTCTACTTTTGTTATTGTTGTTTTGTTTGCCTTAATTGTCTTTTCTACTCTTGCTATTGTGTCGTAGAGTTACTATTGAAATATTTAAAAGATAACTGTATTGTACGTCAATTGATAGTTTTAATGTCGCAGTTTATAACAGTTATCTCTTTTCTAAGGCAAAACAAATTCATAATTGAATTATAATAATTATTTCAGTGTAAAATTTTCACTCTAAAAAGATTCCGCGTAGGGGTAATCCGGCTCAAATCAACCCTGGTAGAACAAAGGAGCTGGGATGTAAGTCTTTCTTACCTGTGTGTTTATATCATATGTAACCAGTTGAGAATCACATTAAACAATCAGAATGAGGAAAACGACAGCGAAAATCAGTCTCATGTTTCAAAACCCACTGTAAAGAAAAAAAGAAAAGTTTTAAGGTAGCACAATACAAAGATGTCTTTACTTCCAATCACTAACCTTTGAAATGCTGCAACTTTTTTATGAATGCATAGAAAATAATAAAAGAGGTATATATAGATAGATAAAAGATTAATCTTAAAAATGAATGCAATATTTCTATTATGCAATCATTATGTAATTAATTATTACGTAATTAGTAGCAAAATCTAGATAAGTTCACTTGAATGAATTTAGCTCTATCATCTATTTTACTAAACAGAAAATTTTAACGAAATCTTGATCAACACATCATGGGCTTCAAAAGGGTATCTCAGATTGTCTCTATGGTATTCCATTCTCTCATAAATCTCTAATTATTGTAAAAATCCTAACCACATAAAAGAAGATAAGTTTAATTAGGTGTAAAATTTGTTCTATACATTCTATCTGAAATCTGAGACACCCTTTTGTAGATAATGGTGATAGGAACAACATATAAAAAAACAACCCTCTAGGGGTACCTATGCAGAAGCAAATTTCATTTGAAATTGGAAATTTGGTGAAAAATATTTTAGACACAGTTAACATTATAATTAGTTACATAATTGTTGCATAATACTAACATTACATTAATTTGAAAGAGTAAGGCCGTGTTCACAGCAAACGCCGTGTACAGTAAACATGTTTACATTTGGTTTAATGTAATCTACACTAGTTTCACATAAGATTTGTCCTCATCTATACACCTTGTTTAGTTACCTGTACATAAGATTTGTTCACACTTGTAAACTATATGTCATTTAAATGTTCATTACGTAGAACCGAACTCAAATTGTCGCACAACTTTTCTAGCAGTAAGGGAACGTCCATTTGACTTTAAAAAAAAGGTGAGATGTATTTTCCCACAATTTGATTTTAAAAAATCGGGTCATACAGATGATGAGGATGAAAAAAATAGTCTGAATCCAAAGTTTCCCCATACATTAAAGTGTTAAATATTGAATAGACACTTTGAAAAAAATTGAATATTAACTTTCGCGCGAGAAATAATTTGGACTCAGATACCCCCCCCCCCTTTTTTAAAGTAAAGTGGTTGCTCCTTTAAGAAAGTCATTTTGGATAATTTGCAGTAGGTTAAAGATGTCTCCACTACGCATTAAAAATGATGGCTGCATCAGCGTGCTTTTAGACAAAGAAAAATAATTGCGATGTTAAAGATCACTACATTTCTATCTTTTCTGTTTGTTTCAAATGGTATTGTTTCTACCAGTTTTTTTTTTTTTGTGATATATTTTTTTTTTATTTCTAATTGTATTTAAACGGATCTGAGATTCTACACAAACAAACAAATTAACCTCACCCTTTTTCAGTAATGCATTTATGAGTGAATCGTTGTTTGAGTAAAGACCAGTGGCAAATATTTCTGTCAGTGTGTACGACTAGTCGATTCGGGAAGACCTTTTCTAATGAATTATGTCTTCGGCAATGATGATGGATGAGTCTTGATAATGGGTTAATAAGGCTACGTAAATTGTTTTTATAACAAATAAATATATCAAGTTTAGACAAATATTTCTGTAAAGAACTTTATTAATAAGTGTTATAAGTATCAATTTTATATAAAAATCGTTTCTTTTTTACATATAAATGGAAAAATTACAGTTCTGGTTGTAGAAAAGGTCAAATACTTCACGCCAGACTCCGGTTGAACTGCAGTGGCTTAAATGAACACCTTTCCAGAAAAAAATATTGTTCTTTCCAGTCTCTGTATATGTGGGCAAGTTGAGAGCAGCAAACACTATTTGCTAGAATGTCATAATTATCGACTCATCAGATCACAAACCATTTCTACACAACCAATATATAATATAGGTACCAGTCTTGTATTACAACGAAAGATGTTGAAACTTTATTTGATGTAACTTTATTTTCATGTTTCTCAGTTACATGCTCTATATTTATTAAAATACGAGTTGATCACATTTTTCGATCAAACTGACTTCTGAGTAACGGGCAAACCACAGAATAAACATGTTAGCTAAGAATTGAAAATTATGTTATACGAGTTTCTATTACTATGTTCCTAATTTTGTCATTTTTTTATAGGGAGACGGATGTATATAAGTTTTTCTTGTTTCCGAATACCTGTATTTCATATTGTATAATTTATATTTTGTGCACTTCTTGAAATAAAATATTGTTTAAACTAAACATTAAACGACAAAAAAATTTCTATGTGACATATACATTTTCTGACGTCAGTCGCGCGAAGTAATGAATGTGTTTTTAATTTGATAAATGCTTTGGTGTTCTTCTGTTACATGTGTTAAGTTGTGTCGTTTTAAATTGGAACACGCTGACGACGGCTGTACCCTTTTTTGACTACATTATTAATTATGTCTGTTAAGTTCACGAAATGTTGTAAATATAACAGAATTTGATGAGACTGTCGTACAAACTGAGAGGTAAAGCATTGCAAAACCAGGTTTAATCCATCATTTTGGCCTGTACCAAGTTAGAAAAATGACAGTTGTCCATTAGTTTTTTAATGTGTTTTTTCATTTGATTTTGCCATATAAATAGGAACTTTCCGTTTTAATTTTCCTCAGTAGAAAACAATTAAGATATAAACACACATTAATTCAGAATATGTAAAATATATATAAATAACATCACTTATACAAACTGGGTTTCTACACTTTGTTGTTGGGAAACCACCCGTTTGTGTCGTTCGACTTTTCTTGCGGGGAAATAACCTACACATAAGCAATAAACTCATTCCACATGTTCCAGGACTTCCTTATAACTACCTCAAGAGATAAATCGTGTTAGTTTAATATATATGGCACATTCTATAAATAAAGACTAGTCCTAAACACCCGTATAAATAAGATTGATAAACGTATAAGCTTATAGTAGCTCATCCTTTAGTAAGGTAAGTTTGTTCTGTTTAAGTTTAAGCAGTTGAACTTGGAAGGTATGTTTATATATTATAAAAATATTGAACAAGCAAATATTTTCGACATATTTACAGTGGAGTCTAATTCTATTATTCATACCTAATATGTTTAAAAGAAACGATAGGAAAATATGTAAAAAATTGAGATACAGCAGCCAACATTGTTTAATTATCTTATATTAAGTATTGTTTAGACATTCTGCTTGCAGTCAATTCTACAAACGGTTCATTAGCTTTTCAGACATTTCAGTGTGATGTTGATGTGCATAGTCAAATGACAACTGCTGATTAGTTTGAACATAAACAAAGTTATTTGAAAAGGGCTTTATTGGGACTATTGAAATAATCTCACCAAATATTAAGTTGTTTTATGGCTGCGCTAATACTTTTCCAATTTAGATTATACCTTAAATTTGATGAAAACAAAGGAAATCAAGAACTGTTTTCCACAAATGCAAGTTTGTCATGGTTTGTTGTCATGGTTACTCAATAAATGAGAAATGTGTTCTTATTTTCTGAATACCTTTTACCTGAGTCCAGTTTAACAATATAAGAAAAGCATTTAACGGAGTCTATCTTTTGTATCAAACATGTTTACATGTTGATATTCTAGAGTTTGAATTATATATAATGATGTCTTTGATGGAGGATTGCTGTTAAAAACAAAACTATTGAACCAAGAATTTGAAAGAAGGTTAAAATCGTGCCCTCAAAATACTAAGGCTTTCCTACCTTTTATTTATTCCTGGTATCTATATGATGAGTTTATTTCCGTAGGCCATCACGAGCTGGTTGGCTGTTAAGGTGATCAAATTGTCGTTATAACCTTCACGTCTTCTTATCCCAGAATTTGACCAATCATATAACATTATAACCGGTGTGACAAGAGCAAAACGTGTTCCACATGCAAATTAGGTTCTGTTAAACATTCCGGAGCACCTGAGATTACATACGGTGTTTGTAGAAGTTTTTAGTTTTCTATATAGTGTTTTGTGTACAATTGATATGTTATTTTTGTTCTATCTTTATTGACGTGGCATTAACTTTTTTGTGTCCTTGCCTTTTTTTGTGTCCTTGCCTTTTCTTGTACACAACTTTACATTGACTTAGTTTTTTTGTAAAGTTAACATCATTTGTCCTTTTTCAGATTGTCGACATCACTAACATTCCACAATGAAGATCCTTATACTCATATTAATATTTGCACTGACCACGTTGGCAAAAGCTCAATTGGTTACTTACGACATTAATACACAGGTAGGACTAAGATTTTTCTAAACTGTTTTTTCGCTTGATATTTTAACATTTAACATTGATATTTGTGTGTTCCATCTAGCTCGTTTAATATTTGTTTATGTGACGAAAAAAATGGTTGTTATAATAAATCATTTTATATGGTAGAAAACGAGATGTTCGATATTTTTTTAATATGCATTTTCTTCAAGACAGCCCTTTTGTGTCCACTTACCGTTCAAATATGTATTTTCTTTTTACATTTGCCTATATTTTTTAATTTATAGTCAGTATGCACTGAAGTAGAGCGATCATCAAGAGGAGACTGCAGATGGGTTGCAGGACTGAATGCCTTAGCTGACCAAGTGATTGAAAGTGGAAGAATTATAGGTTACCAAATTCTATGGTCTAATGGTAATTGGTCACATTGGTATATTCCTGGAGTGAACGACTTGGACATTAAATATAACCCTTCCCCCAAAACTTGTGCCTTTAGTTATAGGGCCAACACTATGCGGAGAATGTGGTCTTATTTTACCGATCACAGACACAAATTTATTATCTGTAAGTTTCAGTGACAATCATGACAAATGCGTTTGTACAGACTATATAAAGATATCTATAATAACCTGAATAAAATATTCTCTACATGGTATCAGTATCTTAATTATCAGAATCGAATATTTCTGCAAGTACATGTTGATATAAAAAAGAGAATCTGGTCAGGAAATTGGAACGAAATCCTGGAGAGTATTGACGTTTTTGACTAACCAAAAGTCACAAAAATTAAGCATTTAAATATCGAATCAATTACAAAAATTCATTGACAAAGGCATCATCATTTTCGTGTCAATTTTGATTACGCCTTTCTTTCAGTGACTACTTAGCAGATGGTTTAATATGCCGGTAATTACAATTGATTTATAGTAATGATTAAAATAAAATCAGTGTATTTAGAAATACCGAAAAACGGTTATTTCATATAGAAGTACGATTTCATCTGCAGAGATTTAATTACATGAATTCCACATAATCGGTCGTATTATTTGTTTAGCCTGTAAATTGTAAATTTGTATTCTCTTTCTTCTGTTTTTTGTTGTTGCTTAGTCTATGGAAGAATATGGTGTACTGCTGTTGTTAAAGTCAACCAGTATAATGACAGAATATCTTCTTTTAACATGTTTAGCGCAAGCGCATAGATACACAAAACTTGCTGTTCCACTTTACGCCCAATTTTTTTTTATACTACCAGGTTTTCTCAATGTATGATATAAAAGCCCAAAGTTTACATACATTTAGACACATTATAGTTCTTCCCTTTCATTTCAATTAAATTTTCAGTGTTTAATTTTATGAAACGATAATTTTGCGAAATGATATCATCGTCATTGGCAACTAAACTAGATGACGCCATCTATATGTTTATGGTATCAAATGAGACCACTGGGTATTATAAGCTTCTTGTAGGCTCATTTTATGTGTTTTATCATTTAATTTTAACATTTGATAAGGGTTTTTCCGTTTTAAATATTCCTCGGAGTTCAGTATTTTCGTGATTTTACTTTTGATCTGTCACAGATAAAATCCCTGAGGTGTTCCAAATGTCAAAATCAAAATCTTGTCCGTTCTTTTTATTGCGAATGTAACAACTGCTACTCGATTGAATAAAACCAAGAATGTCACCTATATAGTTGGATCGTTTTGCTATTTAAGCGATCCTTAATGCAGCAAAGCTTTATATGGGACTTGTTTCGTTTATTGTCAATTAGTCTATGAGTGGTTTGTAGACTCTAGTTGGTCTTTTAGATTTTTTATTGTATGTCATAAACATCTCCAAAACTTAAATAAAAGGTATCATGAATATAACTATTTAGCGAATACCAATGTATCTACACGGAGGAATAATAATAACATGTTATAAGTATTTACAAAATAATGTTCTTTATTATTCATGATTTCCTCCATAAAGGGTTTCTGCTCAGAGGGATTATATTACACCAAGAGTTAACAGTTTTGATGATGAATCATCCCTTTGATAATTTTTTTTTATGAACGCCATAATGATTTGTTGAGAGCTATGTAATATCTGATTTACAGATGACGCTGGATATGTTCGAATTGTTGAAACCCCAATCCTTCCTACCGATTTTGACCCACTGCAATGGACTTCTCTACAATTTGTACTTACACGAGCAAGCCGACGGGTATCACTTGTGTAGCAGAATTTGCTTACTTTTGCGGAGCACTCGAGATAACTCCACGACATTGGTCTTGTTTCATTATATAGATACTGCGTAGTCCCAAGCTTTTTATGTTTTGTATATTTGGTTTACTGTTGTTTGTCTTTAAGTCGTTTTGGTTTTGGTTTTGCTTTATCGCTGTATATTTGTGTTTGAGTTTGAATATCCCATGTATGACCTTTCGCCTTTTTTTCAAAGACCTTAGAAGTTGATCTTACTTGTAGAATTTTGATTATCATTTTCTTTTTCTGTCGTAGATTACTTTAGCTGAATTGTCCGTGGCCCTGTTGATCTGTGAGTGAAGCTAGTTTAAGAATCTATATTTATATTGGTATCTCTTAACACGTATCAGTCATTTGTCATCCCTTTCCGATGGACTATGTAGTCCATGACATTTTCTCCCGGGAACGGTGAAGTTATAACACTATTTAAACAGTAACATTGATGTGTTATACTGGTTCTTTCTTTGAATATCGATTTCTGACAAAAAAATACACCCGTGAAAAAACTTGAAATTGATCCAGAATAGACTTATAATTTATAATAAAATAAGTATAGTATATAAACAACATAAGAAAACTATTTTGAAGATATCTTATGAAATAGTGTGTGCAGTGCAATTATCGAATGATTCTTAGTAAAAGGGTTTTGAAATTGTAGAAAAAAACCATTTAAGGAAGATTTGAGTATTGATAGAAATCAAAAGTAGCAAACTGCTGTTAATTCAAAACAGTGCCTTCAAGACACAAAAGTATAAAAAAAAGAAAAATCACAAAATTACGGAACGCCGAAAATTTTTTCAAAAGGAAAGTCTTCTATCAATTTAACATTCTAACATGACGTCCTTCAAACGCTTTGAGTACACACCCGTGGTAAAATATGAATATATTGCATTGGCTGTTCCGATCGTACTCCCACGTCATATGTTTTTTTTTATGAATGAAGTACCCGACGTCATAGAATGATGGCGTTATAATTTAAACAATTTAAACATTTTACGGGAAAATACACGCTTCTGATACCGAAAATCATCACAACAAGGAAACGTCAACAAACGATGCTAAAATGTGGTATAAGCCCATTTTTTTATACATAGAAGACATATAAGTTAATTAACATTAAAATTCATCCAAATCTATCCAAACAAGTTTTGTGAATAGTTTGAGCATGTCACTTTTTGTGTTTGCTCCGTTCTTTTACGCCAAACTAAAAGTGCGTTAATTTATGAGAACGGCAAATAATGGCCTCCACCTAGAGCGCTACGATCCAAAACAATTGCCGTATTTGTCCTATTAGAATCGAAATAATTCATGGGGGCTTGAATATATCTAGATTTTACCACGGGTTGTCCCTTTATGCCGATATTTTACCCCTCGCTATCGCTCAGGGTAAAATATTTGTCATAAAGGGCCAACCCGTGGTAAAATAACGATATATTCAAGCCCCCGTGAATTATTTCTTAATTTTAGTTATCCACTTTATTTTTTAAGGCAGAAAAATGCAAGGCAAATTTTTATCAATGTCAACTTTACAAAAATATCACAGTACAGTTTCAGGTAGAATGCCTCTTTTATTTTAACATAATAAATGCTTAACATCCTTATTTGTTATGCATACAAATATACTCGGGTTTGATGAATTTGACTGTTTATTGATCCATGGTGTTAAAAGTTTTAAATTGATTAACTTAATTGAAGTCTTGGCTTATAATCCGTTCACGTGCATACAAAAAAGAAAGAAAAGTGACCTCATTTCCTTATTTTATGTGACACTCACCATGATTAAAACCTATATAAAAGTTAAGAAAGAGACTTCAGTAAGTTTCAATGTTGGATTTGGATTTGGAAACGGTGATTTCAGATCTACCAATATCAAAAGCATACTTAAAACTATATTAGGTGTTCACATGGAAGCTAAGTCATGGATTTATCAGTAAGTCTGGAGTCTTTATATTTTAAAAGAAACATGTACTGTTTCGATTATGATTTAATGATAACCCCCTTTCATTTTACATTACGTTTTAACATTTCAAACCTTAGGCTTCAAGTCAACTAAAAAATACCAGATATTAAATCAATAGCATTGGATAATTTTGGAAGGCAAACACTTATACGAATATGCACCGATGGATGATGTTAAGAATTGGTAGACTTAATGGAAACATTATCATATACCACATGTATAAGAGTACGGAGATGGGTTATGATTTCAAATGCATCGACTATCCACCCAAGTTCTTTTTGAATAGTTGTAAGCAATTATAGGCAACCGTACGACTTTCAACAAAGAAAAAGACTTAACAGTATAGTCGGCTATAAAAGACCAAAATCATGGACAGCATGGAACAATGCAACTGGAAAAACAAACAGTCAAATTTGTAACAAGAAACTCAACTTTAGGCTCCTCACTTGATGACGCCTCTTGAAGAATGTGGTAGGGTTAAACATATTTGTCAGCGCTTAATCCTGCCCTAACCAAGTACATTGGTTTTTCAACACAACAGAAAACTACTATAAAATTGAGAAGCGAAGTTGGGAATGTGTCAAAGGCACAAAAACCCTATTATAGAACAGACAACAGCAGAAGGTCGCCCATAGGTCTTCAATTCACAAAATGTTTGATAAGGGCTCATTTACGTCGAAAAGAATGTTATTGAACTACTACAGCTTTCTTAAAAATTGACGAAAGGTACGTATGCTTGACGAAGCTTACGTAAAATCGTTTGAGGGATCCTTTTTGACATAATCACATAATCGTCATTGAACTTTGATGACATTTCACCCTTAATGATAGCCTACGAAGGACCATTACCCTACATGTAACGATACTTATTGAATTAGATATTTCATGATATACGGGATTTCGGGACGTACGACAGGTTCAAATATAATACAACTAGGTGAAAGGAGATTACTTTACAAAATAAACTAAATCATGAAATTATAAGAAAAACAGAAGAAAAACACACTCATACCAAAGTCCACCTATATATAGTATACAATATTGCATTATTTAAACAATGATAATACCAATTCCAATTCATTGACCAATTCTCTGAGAGAAAAAACGAAAAAATACAAATACAAATACTTCCTTAATTCAATATTTACAACGCTTACAATAAAAAGTGAAAATAAATTACCTTCATGCTTTTTCATAATACAGGTGCTCATTTAATAATTTGTGAATAACCGCCTGCCTTTGGGAGATATTCATTGTCAACCTGTGATGTTTCCATACACCGGAGTTAGTTTTAGTGAACCGTTTTCATAGCGTATGATTGCGTTTCGGTACTGAACATTCTTAAAATATTAGCCACTTGGCGTTCATGTTCTATTTCCCCAGCATGTTGTGTGTTTAAGCGTCTGAAATCCACAACCATAATCCCCTTCCCCTTTTAATGTTAAAAATAGCTCCCATAACTTGTTATTTGGTTTTTTCTTCTCTTGTTTTTGTCATTTAATATTTGTTGAACAGGTTGAACAGTGTGAACTTTGTTACGTTCATATCAAACTTAATTTGCAATTAAAGTAAAACAAAACGTTATCACAAAATCTGTTTTCCATGTTTTGCAAATCCCCATAATCCATGTTAAAATTTTGCATAAACAGTACCCATTAAAACAAAGATAAATGTGAACCTTGTCGGAAACAAGTAACTCACTACAATAATGCCATCAACATATTAATCGTGAAACTCTTGCTTGAGCAATTTCCGCGAAAATGTATGAAGGTATGTGTGGTTGACGTAGGTAACGCAATGCACGCAAGTGTTTTGGCAATATTTTTCTTTATTTTCTGATATTTAGAGCGTTAGATAAATTTGATTTAGAAGAGAATGCTGTTTTACTGGATAAAACAAAGACTCTTTAACTGTTATTGTGGAAATGTAAAACGTGCTTCCTTAAAAGAGGGACGAAAGATACCAAAGGGACAGTCAAACAAACAGTTTTATACATTTTAAGACGTAAAGAAAACATTCATATTTAAAATTAAACTTCTGCATTTCCCTGTTTAAAACTATTAAATTTTCAGCGGTCATTAAGTTTCAACCACGTTGATTTATCATTTTTGTTATTGATCTGCCTTTTTCCCCCGGTACGTTAAGCAATTAGATGTAGAAATTAATATAAGGCTTTATGTGCACCAAGACTGAACGTATCTTTGGGAAAAGGAAGCCTAATATATCAAAGGGAGAATCAAAACTCCTTTTTTAAAAACGAACTGACAATGGTATGTCAGTAGTTTATGATCAAGAAGATTTGCAAGGTTTCGAGTCAATAGATAAAGTTGCGGGACAACTTATTGTTCAAGTTTTATTTTATTGAATACACATTATCTTTGTTTGAAATGAAAAAAGTCTTTGACTCGTTGATCTAATCTGATGACACACAAGTATGAAGTCATATGTCTTGTTATGACTTCAACATTTATCATAAGGCATTTCAGCAGTTTTTTCGTTTCAGTATGTTTTAAAACTTGATAATTGTAAGTTTTTCAGGTGAGAAGAGTACATTTTGTGTATCTTACTGAAGAAATAAATACCAATTTGACCGCAAATATCTATGTTAGAAGGCATTACCGACCAAATAAAAAAACAATTTAAATGTCAAAGTAACATATCATTGTGAAGGATATGCAATCGAGCTAACGCATTTTTCTTATCACCATTTCTATCAATGCAGTGTGATACGAATAGTATCTAATCATTCAAGAAAATAGTTCTTGTTGGAATGTTTTTTACATTGTCAATTCCGGAATTTTTTATCGATGATTAGCAGTATGAGTTTTGCTCATTGTTGTATGGTGTCCTATAATTGATAATTCTGTATCATTTGGTATCTTGTTGAGAGTAGTCTCTTTGACAATTTTACCACTACTTCGTATTTGTATACGTGTTGAAACATCGAGTTCTTTGTCAAAAGATAACATGATATAGCTTGGACTTGCTCCTAGCTTATGAGGAATAATGAGAAGAAAAAAACCAACAACGACAGGTAAGGAAATTAGCAGATAATAAATTCTAAATAAGCCTCTTCCCTTTAAGGCAAACATATATAATACAGCTATCAATTTTCATTAAAGATGCTTTAATTTCTAAATGTAGCGCTAGCTGCACCTTTATTTTGATATTCAAGTTCCTTTTATGTTTTTGAATTTTGAGATTATGTTATTTAATAAACTGACTGACTTGAAAAACGCAACACACATTCAACATCTGAGTTACCTGTGTTTATTGAAAATACCGGATTTTTAAAGCCGCACGAATTTCTTAACGCGAAATCTGAACTCATGAAAGAGTTTTTCAGGGTTTTTTTACTTTCGTGAAACAGTTGTTTTGATCCTTGGCCACACTTACATCAGTTTTCAAATGTTGCATCTCCATATTGCCAAGACTGAGGAATAAAAAAACTAAATAAACCCTAAAGAATACTGCAATCAGGAAAACGTGAACGTGTGGAAAACATACAGATTGACTTCAGCAACTCGTCTTACTGTCCTTCTGACAACGATACAGGTAGACGGGATTTGTTGCTGACCATCAATGTAACGTCAAAAAAATAATGTAACGTTATTTGCAAGACATGTTTACGACTGCAACGTAAACTACTTATCAAATAGCCGAATGCCATTGCGCACAGATTCGCAATAAATGTTAACCATCAACTGAACTGCAAAATAATTGGCTAAAGAAACACATTTAATGTCCTACAGTTTCATCCGCATAAAAGCCAAAAAACATTGTAAAGGATGGTACAAAGGCAAAATCAGAAGAAGAAAAACAAGACACAAAACATTTCAAACAGAATCGGTTGACCTTTCTGACAATCATTGTTGCTTTTGTTACATATAGTCATTGCTTTTGACGGTGAAACATTCATTCAAAAATTAATAAAGAATAATCTAGTTTTGCGTTTCTAAATCGGTCAGTATAAGTGTTACAATTTTCATATACGATAAGAAATCATACTAAACATTCAGATATGACAATTTTATTTTGAATAGTAACTGTTACGATTTACGATTTGATATCGTTTTCTACAGAACAATGGACTCACAGGGTAGTCTACTTCTGGTGGGTCATATGTACTAACTGTAAATCGAAACAAAAATCTATTATTTTCGTAACCAAAGAAATACTTTAATAATTTATATTTTCAAGTACCTGAAGTAATTGATATTCGATTTTAACTAGTTTAAATACTTGCTTAAACATGCATTCATCGTTATTAAACTGATTAATTTGAGGAGAACATTCACAATATTTGTACAATCGAGCAAAAATACGTCGCTGACACAGTTTTTAAATGCAAACAAGACTTAAACATAATTTATTAATTTTTACAAGCAGTTTTAAAAGTTAATTTTGTCAGAATATGGTCACGTGTTTCTCCGTTATCAGGACAACGGGAACTTAATATTTAACTCAAATAATGTCAAAACAAAACTTTGTATTGATTTTGCATTTCGTATCAACTGGAGACATACATTGAGATTCTTCACAAAAATCAATGTTAATCTATACTCATTTGATTTGAATTACAATAAAGAGGTGGCAGAAAGTAGAACAAATTGATGGAATTTCGATTGAGAGCATATCCGTTGTTCGTTTGGACGCAGATATTTCATAACAATTACACGATTTTTAAAAATTGACCTTATAAAACGTTATTTAAAAGGGAACGAAAAATACCAAAGGGACAGTATTTAAGTACTTACTTGGATTTCTGGCAATCTTATCTAAAAAAACAAAGGAAAGAGCACAATGTATTAAATCTTTTTATGGGATCATTAGATTTCAGAATTAATTTATGTCAATTAATAAAATTGAGAATGGAAATGGGGAATGTGTCAAAGAGACAACAACCCGACCAAATAAAAAACAACAACAGAAGGTCACCAACAGGTCTTCAATGTAGCGAGAAATTCCCGCATAATTGTGATAAGATATTTCTTTCCTATTATCCTGACACAAGACTGACTCTTTAAAAAGTAAAATTTCAAGCAAGCGTATGTATTTCAAAGGAAAGATCTTAGGCTCATATATAATAATTCTTCGTATACTATGTTTAACTTAGAAGCTATTGTATATTAATTCAACTGACCTGTTAATCTTATTATTCTTACAATATTTCCAATACAGATGTCGCACATTGACGGGACTGGGTCAGAATACAGTCGTTGTTGAGCTGAAATAAGATGTATTGGAAATGTCTAAACTTCAAAGTCGGAAGCGAGTTTGCCAGTTTGAAAATCATAAATTTATGTTATATTAGGAATATATCAAAGAGACAAAAACACGCCCAAAACGTAGATTACAGCCGCATGCCACAAAAGTGTTGTCAAAGCAACAACATAGCCTACACCCGAAGGTGAACATTAGCTGGTCCACAAATAAAATTATGTACTAGTTAAACCAAAAAAATTAAGTCACACTGAACTTCGTTCTGATGTTGTACTGTTATCACTATCCCAGTTTAGGGGGAGGGTGTGGATCCCGCTAACATGTTTAATACTGCCACATTATTTATGTATGTGCCTGTCCCAAGTCCATAGCCTGTAATTCAGTGATTGTCGTTTGTTTATGTGTTACATATTTGTTTTTCGTTCATTTATTTACTTAAACAAGGCCGTTAGTTTTTCTCGTTTGAATTGTTTTACATTGTCTTATTGGGGCCTTTTATAGCTGACTATGCGGTACGGGCTTTTCTCATTGTTGAAGGCCGTACAGTGACTTATAGTTGTTAATCTTTGTGTCATTTTGGTCTTTAGTTGATAATTGTCTCGTTGTCAATCATACCACATCTTCTTTTTTATATGAAATCAAAAAAAATAAATAACTAAAATTGAAAAAAAAATTAAGACTAACAAAGTTTGCAGGCCTCTGACTTCCGATAGGCGCAAAACTCTTCAATGCTCCCTTATTCCTCTGGTCAACAAAGAACAAAGAAATACAGAGCAATACGCACATTTAGACCTTTATAACTAATCATTAAACGAAAGGTGTGAAGGGTTTATGACATTTTACTGTAAATATTACAACTTAATTATATCTATAATGTAAAAATATATATTTTTCAGATGTAAACTAAAATCCATATGATACAAAACCAATACAGTGCTGAACTTACAACTCATGGTGATTAATTCGTGCTCAATCAACCATATATATATAATATAAAATGCATCGCAATTGGAAACGTCATTGACAATTCGTTATTTATCATTGGAAAAAAAATTGTTATTGGTTATGTGTCAAAGAGACAACAACCCGACCATAGAACAGACAAAAGCAGAAGGTCACTTATAGGTTTTCAATAGAGCGAAAAACTCCCGCACCTTGAGACGTCCTTTAGCTGGCCCCTAAACAAATATATAGATATATATCACAGTAGCATGGGTTCGAATCCCAGCGAGGGAAGAACCAAAAATTTACGAAAGCAAATTTACAGATTTAATATTGTTGAGTTGATGTTTAGACGAGTTGTATATATATATATATACACGAGTCTAAATTGAAAACTACGTTCAAACCTATGACTGCGTTGGATAAAAACCGCAATTTTTATACGTGTGCATGTCAAACAAATTTCGTTGTAGAAGGGTCTAAAAACAGCACAAACAACATTTTCCAAAAGACCAAAAGAGTGAAAAAGTATATTTAAACAAAACGCATTTGACTAACAGGTCGAACAACTGATGTTCTTTAACCCTGCTGACTGCCATTGGCGATTGCCAAATAAAATTGATCACAGGTTGTAACAAAATGGATCTTATTATAAATTTAATACGTCAAAGAAAAACAAAATTGTTAACTTGTGGACAGGATGTTGTGCCACAAACATTCGGTGTCAATATTTCTTTAGTACACCATATCAGGATTTCGACAATAAATGTCTCTTCAGTGATGTTAGGGATCGAAACGGTACTTGGAAGGCCATATAAAAAGCATCCTCATTTTTAGAGAAAGTACCCTCATATTTAGATTAACTCTTGAATTTTAAGAGTCAATATATAGGATGAACGGATCATATAAACCGGAGGGAAACTATGATACATGCAAATATATGTATACTAGTTCAGTGATAATGAATGTCATTCTAAACTCCAAATTATAAACAAGAAAGTTTAATAAAAAATCATACAAGACTGAAAAAGCCCTGCTGACTAACTAGCTAACATGGCATTTTTTTTTTAAAAGATAAATCGTTCAATTGAAATAACGATTGTTGTCATTGCAATTTTTAGTTTTATACATATATATTACACATTTCTAAATTAATAATATTTTTGGTTAAACTTACTTTCAAATGCCCACAGAAAGACTGTTAACTCATCGTACACCTTGTACATTTTACAGCTGTAGTTTATCTTAAAGTCTGTCGAATTTACAAAGCTAAAATATGAAATATTATTCGATTGCATTCACGTGAGAGGCTAAGCTAGCTCATTTAGCTTCATTCCCCTTTTTCTACATAAACAAGTGTCTGTACCAAGTCGATTTGTATGTTTACTTTCACTTTTGAATTATCCTTGGAGTTGAGCATTTTTGAGATTCTACTGTTCAGAATGAACCGACCTTAAAAAACAATCGATTATATAAAAAAGAAGATATGGTATGATTGCCAATGAGACAACTATCCACAAAAGACCAAAATGACACAAAAACTAACAACTGTAGGTCACTGTCATAGTTTTAAATATACGTGCTAAGTTGTCCTGGAAAACAAAGGTTCTATCGTTGTAATAGAAAACTTTAATTGATATAATAAGTTAAGCAAACTATTAAAATATTAGAATATTGTCTTAATTCTAGAAGTATTGTGGATATGATATACAAACCAGTGTATAAATGTAAAGAAATTGTTTACTATATGAAACTTATGATCAACATATTAACATAACGCAACATTTTACTGGAGACACAGCTTTCTTCTGTCAGCTAACTGTTCGTAAAACGCAAAAGTACTTTACAAAAAGGACAATGTATGAGTTCATGCCAAAGAATGAATCTTAGATCATTGTTCATTATGATTTTAGAGGTAAAATTACACATATCTAGATAATTTCTTTGAGATCATAATCCAGATGACTGGAAAATTCAAATGCATTTTTTTTTACTATGACAGGTATTATCAAAATGTAATGATAAATTGTCATTCATTGTATTCATTAATGATTCAATCAATGGGCAATTTATTTTCAATTAGTTTGTTGAACGAAATAATGACCTGCAGTGTCTATTTTAACTGAAGGTTAACAGTCTTTATTCACTGAAATACTTACTATTCCGTGAAAAAATCTTTGGTGTTTTCAACGCTATGATACATCAATATTCCAAAAAATCTATACCAAAAATGAAATCAAAACCTTCATTTGAACTAAAATTTCTGTTCTGTAAAGCTGCAGGATAATGAGTTTTGATGTGTGTACCTACAAGAAAATTCGAAGCATTAAATCAAATCATACAATGTAAAGATGATTGTAATCAATAGGTCTGAATTCTTAAAATTACATACGGACGGACAGCTAAGAAAACAATCTAAAGCAATTACATGTCGAAGGTTGACTATGCCGAAAAGTATAAGAAGCCTTCCTTTTAAATGAAATAAAAAAACTATTCAAACTCAAACTATCAAAATGAAAGTAAAGCTTGTTCTACATTGAACTACTAATTTCGTTGCATTTTAATGCTTTTGTAAAAAAAAAAGGCGGATCGAGTGTACAATTGATAAATATCCAACTTATAAGTCGAATTATACTCCATGCCTACACGCCAAATACAAAACACAACATAGAAAACAATTGACTAAGCTATATAAACCAGGAATGTCTCTGGTGCCCAAGAAGGGCAAACAGATCTTATCACGAATATCGTCTGTCTCATTGCATTTGCATTGATTGGCTTATTTCATCATCTATTTTAGTTAATTTTTAAATCTATTGAGCGTTTATTTCTTCTTAATGCATGTTCTTTTTCTTTCAGTGTAGTCTATTCCTAACACTAAGAAGTTTTTTCTATTTTATTATTGTACATATACTACATGCACTATTTGTCTGATAAGAAACTGTATGTATTATAAATCGGTTCATTTGTTCACAGAAAAAAAACAAGCTTAATAAATCAAATAAATATAAAAAAAGACATTTTTATATCGATATTTCAATTCAAATTTCGATGTAATTTTTTTGCAGTTTACATGTATATACAAACTGTTGTGAAACATGTTACTTTATATTTAACATACGCATTCAATTAGCATAAGTTGACTTAAAACAACATGTGTGTCTAATTCATCTAAACAACATTTTTCTACGATGAATCATTACAAAATACTTTATTGATAACATTGGGAATAACCTACAGGGTTCAAATATAACTAACTACATGCTTTGTTTTTTGCTAAGGTTCACAATTATACCCAGTACCACATCAACGCATACACGTCAACAATATTGTGACGTAAGACAAGATCAATCTTCTCTTTGGGTTAAGTAAAATTGGGGAAATGCTCTTCAACTTCGTACTTTATTTGGCCATTTGACTTTTTTGGAATCAAGCGTCAATGATAGTTCCTTTGAAATTGAAACGTGCGTCTCGCGTGAATAAAAAAATTAAATCCTGGCATTTATGATGATTTTATTTAACTATTTTAATTTAAATTAAAATTTAAATAAAAAATCAACTTACAATTAATTAGCAAATAATGATACTAAAAAATAGGAAACCCCTTAAAACTGTATAATGGAATTATGAACAAATGTCATATAAGCATAGGAGAGGGGTATAGCTAACTTTATAACTAGGTCTTTTCATCAATTTTCTACATAAGAAATTAAAAAACCTTAGTGAGCACGCTCACATACCCCACATGTCCCCACATTGTCATTGGAGAAATTAAATAAGTGTAAGGAAAAAAATTGAATAAGAAATAATATTGAATAATAATTTCCTGTCTATATGCACATCTACATGCATAGTATGTCATTAGTATCTACAAAATTTAATGAAAGTCTGTTGTGTGGTTTCAGAGGAGTTGAGATGACAAACTGTTGCAGAAGTACATTGCAGCAAATAAGTTCAAAGGGGCGTAACTCCTAGAAAAAATTAATCATAATTTCCTGTCTATATGCACATCTACGTGGTATGTCCTTATTATCTACAAAGTTTCATGAAATTCTGTTGTTTGGTTTCAGAGGAGTTGAGATGACAAACTGTTGAAGTAGTACCTTAAAGCAAATAAGTTCAAAGAGGTGTAACTCCTAGAAAAAAAATTGAATCGTAATTAACCGTCGATATGCATATCTACATAGTATGTCCTTATTATCTTAAAAGGTTTCGCGAAATTCTGTTGTGTGGTTTGAAAGGAGTTGCGATGACAAACTGTTGCAGTAGTACATTAAAGTAAATAAGTTCAAAGGGGCGTAACTCCTAGAAAAAAAATTGAATCGCAATTTCCCATCGATATGCACAACTACATAGTATGTCCTTATTATCTGAAAAGGTTTCGTGAAATTCTGTTGTGTGGTTTGAGAGGAGTTGCGATGACAAACTGTTGCAGTAGTACATTAAAGTAAATAAGTTCAAAGAGGTGTAACTCCTAGAAAAAAAAATTGAATCACAATTTCCCGTCGATATGCACAACTACATAGTATGTCCTTAATATCTGAATAGGTTTCGTGAATTTCTGTTGTGTGGTTTGAGAGGAGTTGCGATGACAAGAAACAGGACTGACGGACGGACGGACGGACGGACGGGACAAAAACATTATACCCTCCGCAACTCGTTGCGTGGGGTATAAATATTTGTACCGTGTGCATCAAGTCAGGAAGAAGACAGTTAGTTTCAATTTGTTCGATGTATTTGAGGTTTTGATTTTGCCATTTAACAAGAGACTTTTCGCTTTCAGTTTTCCTTGGAGTTTGGCAGTTTTGTTATTTTTTACTTTTAACAGAAAGAACAAACGCAGGTACATATTACATTCAACTCTTTACACAAGTATTCCACACTACAAACTTAAAGACAAATTGAAAGAGTTGGTATTACTTTGCTTCATAAAAAAGAATGAGCAACGTAGATACAAGTATCTTGTCTAAGGGAGGGATAAATCCTACTTTGTAAAGAATCACTCTGATTCAAACAAAAAAATCCCTGAAACTGATATTATCAAGATGCTTGATTTCTTGATTGACTACATATTTTTTACGTTCGGAAGATGTGTTTTTCAATAGACTGTAGGCATTCCAATGGGAACAAACTGTGCCCCTCTACTTGCCGACTTATTTCTTCATTATTATGAGGCTGACTTCATGCAGGAACTTCTTAAGAAGAAAGATAAGAAGTTAGCAATATCCTTTAACTCTACTTTCCGCTATATATAGGATGCTCTTTCACTAAACAATTCAAAATTTGGTGACTATGTGGAACGCATCTATCCCATCGAACTAGAGATAAAGGATACTACAGATACAGTTCAGTCGGCTTCATATCTTGACTTACATCTAGAAATTGACAAATTAAATGAGGGTCGGTTGAAATCAAAACTTTACGACAAAAGAGATGATTTCAGCTTTCCAATTGTGAACTTTCCATTTCTGATTAGCAACATTCCAGCAGCATCTGCATACGGGGTTTATATCTTCCACTTGATACGATATTCCCGTGCTTGCATTTCCTATCATGGTTTTCTTGAAAGAGGGTTGCTGCTCACAAGGAAGCTATTAAACCAAGAGTTCCAAATGGTGAAGTTGAAATCATCACTTCGAAAATTTTACGGACGCCATCGCAAGTTGGTTGACCGTTATGGAATAACCGTTTCACAAATGATATCGGATATGTTCCCTGCGTCGTAACTACAATCCCCTTCCCTTTTATGAATGTGACCTACCGAATTAGATTATTTACCGGATTTGTAATCGCATAAGCAACACGAAGGGTGCCACATGTGTAGCAGGATCTGCTTACCCTTCCGGATCACCCCTAGTTTTTTTGTGGGGTTCGTGTTGTTTATTCTTTAGTTTTTTCTATGTTCTGTCATGTGTTCTATTGTTTTTCTGTTCGTCTTTTTCATTTGTAGTCATGGCGTTGTCAGTTTGTTTTAGATTTATGAGTTTGACTGTCCCTTTGGTATCTTTCGTCCCTCTTTTACAGGTATCACAATCTGTGATTTGATTTAACATGCTCAGTTGATAATGAATTTTGTTTTGCAATACTGTGTATGTTTTTTTATAAATGAAGAAGTAAAATTACACAAATACTGAACTCCGAGAAAAAATTCAAAACGGAAAGTCCCCAATCAAATATCAAATTCAAAAGATAAAACACGAATGGACAATAACTGTCATATTCCTGAGTTGGAACAGGTATTTTCAAATGTAGAGAATGGGAGGTTGAGCCTGGTTTTATAGCGCTAAAACTCTCACTTGTATGACAGTCGCATCAAATTCCATTATTTTTAAAACGATGCGTGAACAAAACCGACATAATCGATAAAATAGTCAATATATGGCCACAGCAGCCATCACTGTGTTAGTACGATATAATGTACATATGTTTTAATAACAAAAACAATGTATTGTAGTCATACTTCCATTGTTTTCCACATTTGAATTGTCTTTGTTAAATTTGCATTTGCACTGTGCCTCGTTTATCTGTGTTTCAAACAAAGCAATACTGTGAATGAGTAAAAGAAGAGGGACGAAAGACACCAAAGGGACAGTCAAACTCGTAAATCTAAAACAAACTGACAACGCCATGGCTAAAAATGAAAAAGACAAACAGAAAAACAATAGTACACATGACACAACATAGAAAACTAAAGAATAAACAACACGAACCCCACCAAAAACTAGGGGTGATCTCAGGTGCTCCGGAAGGGTAAGCAGATCCTGCTCCACATGCGGCACCCGTCGTGTTGCTTATGTGATTACAAATCCGGTAAATAGTCTAATTCGGTAGGTCAAATTCATGAAAGGGAAGGGGATTGTAGTTACGACGTAAGGAACATATCCGATATCATTTGTGAAACGGTTATTCCATAACGGTCAACCAACTCGTGATGGCGTCCGTAAAATTTACGAAGGGATGATTTAAAGTATACAAAAAGAATGCAAACCATAACAAAAAACATTTTTGAAAATCATGAGAATATTTGTTTAGCTGAATGACACTACATGCTTTCATTAGATGAAGTTTTCAAATTAATACCTAGTGAAACTTGAAATGCATCATTCTGAAGCCCCCAATTTTCTTTGAATCAAAATGACTGTGTGAACATTGTCGAGCTGTTTTTGATATATCTTATACAAATTGATTACACAAAATGATAATAGCAATGCACACTAATGCATCATCTATATATTTTAGAAGATGTGATAAAGACCAATGAGAGAACTCTCCATCCAAGTAATAATTTGCATTAGATAAACCTTAATAGGTATTCTTATTTCAAAATGCACTGTTTACTTCTCAAAATGCCTGTTACAACTATTTATTTAAATTTCTTCCAAAACATGTAGAATTATGGATTGTTCAGGCAAAATCAAATGTCTTGCATAAACTTTATTCATGAATTTATTCATGAGCAGGTACAATTTAAGCAGACATTTTGTTAATTTGAAAACTCGACTATTGACGTCTATTTTTTTAAAATGCAGGATAACACCAAAATCATAAGAGACGTTCTCATTATTAACTACTCCTTTAGTAATCATTGGCATTTTTCTCTATGTGTATGCGATTAGTAAGTTACAAGAGAAAATTATTATAGTACTCGAAGGAATTTGTCTAACAATGGTAACATGTGATAAAACGAATCTTGGACCAAATCATTACTGACGGAAAAAATATGGATACAAAATTTGTTGAACTACGATTCTATAATTTTGAAAAAAATAATGATATATGTTTGAAATTGTTGTAACTAAGACTTTCTACACTATTAAATTGAGTAACAGTAAGATATGTTACATCACATCAAAATGTATAACAATTAAGAACGGGTGCATTAACTAACTGATGCATGCAGATACTAACCTTTTTCACAAAAACCATAGTCACAGAATGCCAGCACAAGAAATAAAAGTGTTATTGTTGAAATCATTTTCCACTTTCTTTGATCAACTTTTGTCTTTTTTTCTTCTTTGAAATAAAGATGCTTCCAGTTGCATGTATACACAAGATCTGAAATCATTGCTGTGTTTCATGGCGACAGTTTGCACTCATTTTCTAATGCACGACACGTGGATTTATTAATCAATATCTTCAGTACTTTTCAGTTATAATTTATTTGTAAAAAGTTTTATGCTCAGCAACAACATTTGTTTCGTTATATGTAGATTAAATGTAATTTAGTCTTTTTAAATCGACATATCACAAAGTGTAGATAAAACAAAAAAGATTTAAAACAATCAAGTAAGCCATGTCAACTCGCGCCTGGCATATTAAATTATAATTTAATGTTTTCTTCAGTTTAAAATGGTTTAGAAATAAATTATAAGAAATGGTTGTAATATGTTTTCTGTCTATTCGAAATAACATTAAAAAAATGTGGTGCTTCGCGCGTTATTCAGTGTGCACCAAATTTGTAATGTTATTTCTTCATAGACAGAAAAATATTACAGTCATTCCTTAAATAATCCTGGTACCTTTGTTAAATATTTACAATGTCAAAATTAGGAATGTAAGATTACTGATACAATAACTGATCAGACGACGGAGTTAGGACCGCAAACAAACATTGGTAGTCAGTTCATACATATACATGTCCAAAGTCCGTACAGTGATCGTTCAAGGTTAAATCCTCTATTTTCTACATGAGGAAATGTTTTTTGTTAGTCGGAGATTTGACAGTTGTTTCCTATTCGTTCGATGGGTAATTGTTAAGTATTCAAATTATCCATGTTAGAATCATCATAGCTCTTGAAGTGCATTTATTAAAAGAGAATTTTGCATGGACCAAGCAATTTCTCCGACTTATTTGAGTTGACCAAACTAAAGGCTGTATTGAACTTTCATTTTTCTTCTGAATACATATATTTTACTTTTGGTGTGGTCTTTTATTTACATTTATCGATTTTGATAATTTTGATAATTTTCAATTGCATATATATCGTTTGTCAAATCAGCAACTTTGGTGTAAAAGGTGTCTTAAATATTACATGGATTACATTTCTTAGCGCCTCATTTAATATTTGCCCATACAGAGTAAGGAGACTGCAATTCATTAGATTTTGTTTTGTTGCTGTATATTTGTTTTTGTTCATTGCTTTGATTTTCGATAAGGCCTTTCACACGTTTGAAATGTTTTACGTGTGTCATACCGGGACTTTTTTTTTAGCTGAATGAGAGTTAAGGACTTTTTTTTTAACTGAATGAGGGTGATTGATTTTTGCTTTGCTGAAAGCTTTGGTGACCTATAGATATTTATTCATCTCATTGATTTTTTTATTGTAAGATATATTTATTGTCTTTTTCATGTACCATGTGAGGAAAATGACAGTCCCTTTCCATATATTTGATGTGTGATAGCTTTTGATTTTACAATTTGATATAAGACTTTTTTTTGTTTTGAATTTTCCTTAAAAGTTAGATTTTTTCTACTTTTATTTTGTACGTTCGTACTTATTTCTATTCACGTTAATCGATTTTAATATTGTATTTCTAGCTGTATGCATCATTTATACATAAGCAACGGGTTGTTAAGGCTATTTTTGATTTCTGGTAGGTATATAGAATGTTTTACATAGAAAAGAGCAGCTTAATGAATAAGAATAATCAAATCAAATCAAAATCGTATATTGTTTTTCAAATGGATGGCTCAAAACTAAATTTTGATGTAAATCTATTGCGATTTAAAACACCAAGATACCTATTTAATGTATCTACAAGCTGTTGAAACATGTTTATATGTAATATACCTACTCAATTTAATAGCCTGAACTATATGTACTACTTTTATTTTTATAACTGCGTAGTTTAATAACAAGCAAGTTGTATCAATACGAGAAAATTTAAATGTTGATTAAATGAAACATAAGCGCACGGTTTTTCATCTATAATGGAATAGAAACAAATTTGAGACGGAAACAGTTCTTGTTGGATATCAAAGACTTTTCCCGTTGGCAATTCGATATCTCTATGATCATAATCGGCTCGCCGCTTGGACATGTTTTACATCTCGATGACCGTGAGAGCATTCCGATGTATTGTTGCCGCAGAGATTAGACTTTCGTTTTTGACTGTTAATCGATCGTATATATAAATACACGGAATCTATCGAGTGCAAAATAATCTTCCCTATCGCTTGATATAAATTCATTTCTTCAATGAGTACTCATAAAATCTTCTTTTTTTTTAGAACACAAATTAATAATATGAAAATGTTTTGAGGCTAGAAATACATATATAAGTAAACAAAATCATTAATACTTACAAAATAAATTGTATTAACGCATGTGGAAGAATATCTGGAGAAGGTTTTGCCGGAAAATATGAGTGCCTACTAATTTCTAATAGATTAGTATAATCGAAATAATACAGAAGAGTGTTCAACATGCACCTGCATTGCACTTTTATAACAATAGTAGAATAGAATGATTTAAAAAATCAAATGGAAAAAATTATTACTGCATGTAACTGTTGTATACAAATATTAATATTAATTAATTCACAATAAGAAAAAGAAGGTGCTGATTCGTATCAATACAATATAATAGCTATTACGGTGAGATTGAATACCCTGTCAATTATTCATCATTCACGCACGAACTTGTCTCAGAAAAAATATCGCGGTACATTAAACCCACTTTCAGGTAAAGAGATGTGGTCATCCGATGTTCAATACTACAGTACTTTGATTTTCATATGCCTTGCCAATAACCTTCTCCCTTTTAACAACAAATCGTATCAGTTATTTCTTGACGTTTTTACCTAGTGCATTACTGAAAATTGATGTGTAATGCGAAACAATGAAGTTTTGGAGTCCTGGAGAGCAGTTATTTAAGGGAAAATTTTAAAGGTTTATTGATATAAGAAGTTGGGGTATGAGACAGTTTTGTATCAATGTAATACTATGTTAAAAGTCAAGCATTAAAGATCACAGTACGGCCTAAACATGGAGCCCTGGCTTACACAGAACATCATGCTATATAGGGCCCCAAAAATATAAGTGTTCAATTTTTAAAACGGGAAAACCAACGTTCTGGTAGTATAAAAAACGAGATTCAAAAGTACAGGTCAGATCTTGTCGAATCAATCTGAACGAAAACAATCTGATACATATTTGGCACAAATGAGTTTCATTGTTTCTAATAAATAAAGTCTTCCATGCGTGTTTTCGGAGAATATCTGATTATGTATTGTTTAGATGCGTTCATAAAGAAATTAAATAGATGTTACGTATGTAAACAATCATTTTGTTACTTGCCTATTTAATTACGATGGTGTTTATAAAATCCTTATTTGATTGGTTTTACTTCCATAATCAGTTAAAAAATTGGAAAGATACTACCAAAACCACTTTGCAATCGCCTTGAAACTGCACATTTTCAATCATCCAATACTACTTATATTGACATAACAAAAACACTGCTATCATATTTTGAAAGTATCCAATTCATAGTTAAATTTATAGAATTTGTGTATTTATGTACACAGCACTTCAAACTTTACACAGACATAAACTTCTGAATGTATATATTTATATTTAAACTTAATTGTTGTATTCTAACCAAATGTTTTAAGGTTTTTACTTTTTCGTTGCAGAAAACAACTTTTTCCTCTGCATTTTTAAAATTCATATTAGACCATATCGCTGAAAAACTTTTTTTTAGACTCGATTCTTCCATAGATTGTAAAATGCTTTTGTCAGTCCATCCTGAAAGCAAACGTTTTGGATGTTGCAATGCACTAACTCCTAGATATATCGTTACATCATGTAAAAAAAAAAGAACCTGGTAAACTGATGTGATTTGCTATTGTTGTCAAAAATTAATAATCATGAAAATAGAAACGGCTTCAAAAAAGCCACATCAAAACAAAAAGGCATACAAAAGAAACGAGAAACAAATCAAAATATCACAAATTCCTATTTTACTTCTCGTCTATTAGTAAACAGTAAAGGTTCAAAAACGAACTACTATACAAAGAAAAATGAAACAACTAAAAATTCCATCAATTTATATAATACTCTGTCTATATTGGTAAGGTTTACATCTTACAATGAGTTTAAATCAAGCGTTACTTATTGTTGCTGGCTTCTGTTTTCTGTTACTTCTTATTGCCCTTTGTACGATATCCTCCACAATCACAATAACATTTATTGTTTACACAACTCCAAGAATTGAAAGAATTGCAGCCTCTTCTTGCACAACATCCTTTACAACCATTGCAAGTTTTAGAACATAACTTCAGCTACTGAGTCAGATTTACCTGAAAATATATGAGTACATAATTTTTCGGAAGTATGTATTTATAATAGTGCATTTTTAAGAATTACAATTATATAACATTTGATTACAATCCATGACTTATGCAAACATAACCAGATCTGGTAAGGTTGCAAATTCGAAAACTATCTATCAAAGTTCAAACAAAGTAGGTGTAAATATTTATAGGCAACCGTACGTCCTTCAATTATGAAAACAAATCATCGGCTGTAAATTATAACAAAACAGTTTACGGAAAACAAATATGGCAAACACAAACCAGCGACAACCACTGAACTGGCGGATCTGACTTGGGACAGGCACATACAGAATGAGGGTGGGGGGTGGGGGGTTAAACAAGAAAAAACAAGGTTAAAACAAGAAACAGCTGAAAATAGTACACATTTATATAATACTCTGTATCTTTTGGAAAGGATTGCAACTTACATATTGTTTTACAATGAGTTTAAATCAAGAGTTACTAATATTTGTTGGTTTCTGTTTTTTTCTTTTACTTTTTATTAACCTTTTTCCTTCATAACAATAACATTTAATGTTCTCACAACTCAAAGACCTGCAGCAAGATCTTGATGTTTTTTTTTGGCCGTACTGTTACACCACTGTTCCAGGCTCTAAAGACAACCGTTCGCCTTTGAACAATAAGATTTTAATCGTTTCAACCTCAGGGATAGATTACCTTAGCTGTATTTGGTCAAACTTTTAGGAATGGTTGGTCCTCAATGCTCTTAAAACTTTATATATTGTTTGGCATTTTAAATTTGTTTTTAGATTCGAGCAAAACGATTTGTACACGAAACGCGTGTCTGGCGCAAATACTCAATCTATGATGAGTTTATTTATGCTGTTCGATTTTTCGTTTGAACTGTTTCATCTTATTGTTCAAAGGCGAACGGTTGTCTATATATGTTCACATTTTGCTCTTATGTATTTAGCCTTGTCTGTCGTGTTGGTTGGTAGGAGAAATCACCGGATACTGTTTTTAAACTGGAAACCCCAATGAGTATTGTGACCATGTTGCGTCTACTCAACTAAATAGATTAAAAAGAGAATTATTGGTCAATATAATGGAATTTGATGTGACTGTCATACGTGAAAGGTTAAGCAAGCTATTTACCCAGATTCAATCCACCGTTTTCCACATTAAAAAATGTCTGTACCAGTTCAAGAATATGACAGTCGTTATCCATTCGTTTGATGTGTTTGAGCTTTTGATTTTGCCATTTGATTAGGTACTTTCCTTTGTGAATTTTCCTCAGAGTTCAGTATTTTTGTGATTTTAGTTTTTGGTGAGCAAAAAAATACGACGACGACGACAGACCACGGATAGCAAATGATGAGAATTGAACCTGTAGAAATATTTGATGTAAATTAATTGTTTCATATTCATTTATAATCATTTATACTTTTTGAATAAATTGTACAACATTGTTTTATTCATAACAAAGGTAAAGGGTAATATTTCTCACAACTACGACTTATGTTTATATTTGTTGGTGGTTTTTCTTTTTTTTTTAGATATAAAATTATATTTTTAATTACATACTTTTATTTCATATCAATAGATGCCATTATTTGTTTGTTCAAATTATAATTATATATATATGAGAAGTGATTCTCACACGAAAATATTAAAAGTAAATCATTTGATGATAATATTAAAAATTAAAACAAATAAAATACTCACATGAGAAAATCAGGAGCAAACACATGATGGTTGATGACTGCATATTCTAGGAAAGAACAGAAATAAAATTAATTTTAAAATATATCGTATAACAAAACTATTATATTCAAGACATTCTATAAACAATCGTTTTAAACTTGGAAACCTACAGAAGACAGCTAAAGACCCAAGATAGTTTCAAGGCAGTATAAGGGAATCCGAAAAGTTACAGAAAGCAATTTCCAGGATAAAACTGGATATAAGGGGTAAAAGATAGGCAAGAGGTTATTGTTTAATTTCTCTAAAATTTTTATACCATAATATATTATATACAAATAAAAATTTATTAAAAGAGGGACTTGAGATCCCCGAGGGACAGTCAAACTCATAAATCGAAAATAAACTGGCAACGCCATGGCTAAAAATGAAAAAGACAAACAGACAAACAATAGTACACATGACACAACATAAAAAACAAAAAAATAAGCAACACGAAACCCATCAAAAACTAAGGGTGATCTCAGGTGCTCCGGAAGGGTACCAAACTATAATTTATGATTTGTCATAATTATTCGTGAATCCAAATCGGTATTTAATATGTTCTGTGATCTCCATATCACTGTCATAGGTCGTGATCTCCATGTCACTGTCAAAGGTCGTTTGGTGACATATAATTACTAATTGTACATCTACGACATTGGCATTCTAGAGGACCGTTCTCATATGCAGAATTATACCATAACTTCTTGTTTTCATCAGTCATAATATAATATCTGAAATAGTTTATCAGCAACAGGACTTAGTGATTGACTGCTTTGTGTCTAGTCCCACTAGTATTAGCACTAAAAGCTGCTTTGTGTGGACAGTTTTATTAGAAGAGGAAGCTGGCATGCTTAGAGAAAGGCAACTACCTTTGGCTGGTTAAATTACAACTTAACAATAAATATTTAAGTCGAGAACACCTGCCACATACCAGAGGAACAGTCAAACTCATAAATCGAAAATAAACTGACAACGCCATGGCTTAAAATGAAAAAGACAAACAGACATAAAAAGTACACAAGAAACAACATAAAAAAAACTAAAGACTGAGCAACATAAACCCCACCAAAAACTTGGGGTGATCTCATGTGCTCCGGAAGGGTAAGCATATCCTGCTCCACATGCTGCACACGTCGTGTTGCTCATGTTATTACAAATCAGATAAATATTCTAATTCGGTAGGTCACATTCATAAAATCGAACGTTTGGTGGAATCAACCATCAATTAAGCAGGATATAATAAAAAAAATTAGACAATGGAAACATACTGATTATCGATTACAGGAAACGTAAAGAAAACTAAACATGTTTGTTAACATTATAAACATCGTCTTGTCAATTTTTCATTGAGGAAATTACCTCTTTAAGAAATAGACTAGGATTCAGTCGGTGCAAAGGTTTCAGATGTTATGCTGTTCTTAAAATAAATATTTTGATAATTGATAATTTATATATTTTTAAAACTTGTATTACAACTTAAATTACTTTCAAGTAAATATGAATCCCAAACCTACCTTGTAATGAACGAATATAAAGAGCTTTGATCAATTTATGATTAAGATGAAGTCAACCTAGAGGATTTATACTGTGAGGACCTTTTTTTAACCGACAATGTAATAAATCTAATAAAAACAGACTCTTTTTTATTTAAATTAATAGTTACGTAGATACAATTTAGATAGAAATTATACGAGTAATCTATTATATTGTATGCATTCCGAATTCTAAAATAGGACAATGGCCTTAAAATTTCCGAATATTTTACACATTGCGTTATTTATAATAGAATAAGTTTGAAATAAATTATGTCTGATCGTGTTATTATTATCATATATTGGTCAATATTCTAATACGCCTCCGAATTTTCAAGATAACTATAATATGTTCACCAAAATATATGTCCAATAGGACATTGTGTTGTTTCAAACATTTGGTTGAGCTTAACATTTTAATAGTATGCAGAATATCATATATAGAAAAAAAGATGCAAAAATATACGCTGTTTTAAAAGTACACAATAAAGGCAACAGTAGTATACCGCTGTTCAAAACTCATAAATCCAGGGACAAAAAACAAAATCGGGGTAACAAACTGAAACCGAGGGAAACGCATTAAATATAAGAGGAGAACAATGACACAACACTGAAATGTAACACACACAGAAAAACGGACAAGCATCAGACAAAATCCCACGAGAATAACAAATATAACATCAAAACCAAATACATGAATTTGGGATAGACAAGTACCGTTACACGTCTTATCGCAATGTGAATTTACACACAAAAATAAGAGAAAACAAACGACGCAACGTTAAAATGAAACACACACAGAAACGAACAATAATATAACAATGGCCATCTTCCTGACTTGGTACAGGACATTTTTAAAGGAAAATGGTGGGTTGAACCTGGTTTTGTGGCATGCCAAACCTCGCACTTTAATGGCAATGCTAAATATAACATTGAAATGACAACATGATATAACAGGACTACAATACAAATAAATAGGAGAACATATTAGACAAAGAAACACATGATTAATAGATAACAAACGAGATAACTCAAGCTTCCTAACTTTCCATTTTTATGTAGCAACATTTATGCAGCGCCTGATTATTGAGGTTATATCTCCTGATTGGGACGATATTCTAGAGCTTGCATTTGCAATCATAATTGCCTTGGAAGGGGGTTGCTGCTTACAACGAAGCTTGTTGAAGTTTAAGTCATCCCTTCCAAATTCTTGCAGATTAAACTACGATATGGTTGACCGCTATGGAATATCTGCTTCACAGATGACGATGAATATTTTCAAATTGTTGTAATTAGCACAACTGCATTTTCTTTTATTCAAAAGAAACTTACCAAATTAGACTTATCATCAGCTTGTACTCATATGAACAAGACAACGAATGTCAAATGTAGACGAGGATCTGTTTGACTTTCGAAGGATATAAAATTAACCCTTTTGTTTGATTGAGTTCGTGTTTCTCAGTCTTTAATTCTCTATGTTGTGTTTTGTAGGTTGTTGCTTTCCTTTTGGTCGTTTTTCGTTTTTATGCCATGTGATTGTCAGTTTGTTTTGGACTAACGAGGAAAAATTTCGTTTGATATCTTACATTTCTCTTCTGTAAAACACACTGTATATATCTCCCAATTGATACGATATTCCCGTGCTTGCATTTCCTATCATGATTTTCTTGATAGAGGGTTGTTGATCACAAGGAAGCTATCGTCGTAAATTTTACGGACGCCATCACGATTTGGTTGACCGTTATGGAATAACCGTTTCACAAATGAGATCGGATATGTTTCTTACGTCGTAACTACAATCACCCTTTCCTTTCATAAATGTGACCTACCGAATAAGACTATTTACATGATTTGATATCTCATAGGCAACATGACAGGTGCCACATGTGGAGCAGGATCTGATTACCCTTCCGGAGCACCTGATATCACCCCTAGTTTTTGGTGAGGTTCGTGTTGTTTATTCTTCAGTTTTCTATGTTGTGTCTTGTGTTCTATTGTTTGTCTATTTGTCCTTTTCATTTAGGGCCATGGCGTTGTGAGTTTATTTTCGATTTATAAGTTTGACTGTCCCTCTGTATCTTTTGTCCCTCTTTTACAATATGTTTCTGTGTTGTCGTCGTTCTCTCCTCTTATGTTTGATGTGTTTCCCTCAGTTTTAGTTTGTAACTGGATTTGTTTTTTTCTTAATCAATTTATATATTTCGAACAGCGGTATACTACTGTTATGTTTAATTGAAACAATGGATTTATTTTCTCGTTGAAACCTCCTCATACATATGTTTCTGGGTAGCCGAAATGACGGAATTTAATAACACTTCTTACCCTGAAAATATAACCACATATGTGATAATGTTTCGGTTTTAAATCTTGCAATCATGAGTATCGAAGTTCAGGCTGTAAGCAAATGATTTTAATACAATTCAACCATTGCTGCCTTATTGAAAGAAATAAGTTTAAAAGCCTATTATTCTCAATTTTTGTTATTAGCTTTACATCTAGTAGCAAATATGTTATGCATTTTTAGAGCAACTACAAATTAATAAATTTTCACAATTGACATGTCTTACACATGGATCTACCACATGATTAGAATAAATTGTCTGTCACGAACTGGATATACATGATATATAAAGAAGTGATATTTAACAAATGTTTTGTTTCGTTAGGACACATACAGACCAGTCAACGCGTGTTTGCATGTATTATTGAACTAGAAGAGAGCTAGTCTGACATCCTGACACGATCTCAACTTCAAGTCCAGTCTAAAGTATGTATAGATTCCAAGATAGCAGAGAGGTTAACATTTTCCGAACAACTGGCTTGGCATACAACGTCCCAATTCTGACCCAATGATAAGTTGTTATGCATTCCATAAGAGCAAACGAACACTTCCTCAATGCATTTGGTTGTAAGGAATGGTATTAACAATGCAGGTTATAATTTCTATACCATGGAAGTCATTGGCCCGTCAACTTGTACACTGGAAGGTTTACATTGTATAATAAAACAAAATCCCTTGTCAAATAATCTGCATTTGTATCATACTGACGAAAACTAGGTATTTAATAGTATGATACAAATGATCCTTATGCCTGTGTAATGTAACATATTTTCAAACTTTATAAAAAAAAATATAACTAAGACTTAAACCGTCTGCTTGAATGAAATTAATAAAAGAAGATGCCGAATATATATATCAATGAAAACATATAAACAAGAATATTCAACTAATAAAAAGCATTGAAAAAAAATTAATTCAAACATTTTAGGTATTTCATTTTGACTAGGTGTTATAAACGACATTTCCAGTTACCGTGTTTACAAGTTTGTCGTTGTGTCCTGTTTTAACTAATGGAGGAGATTGGAGTTGAATGAGTTTAATAACTTAAAATTTAAGAAACACTGGAATGTGTTTTGAAGAACCTTGGTGGCCTTCGGCTGTTGTCTGTTCTGTAGTCGGATTGTTGTCTCTTTGATACGTTAACCATTTACATTCTCAATTTTATATATATATTTATGTCGGATATAGTTGATCCTTTACTAGTATAATCTGAAAGATGTGTTCATTATTGCACATATCTATTGTGATTGAGATTCAGCAAAGAAATACACTCTAACCTTATTAAGGCCATCTTGAACTTGCAGTGAGCATTATCTGCTATTTGTTGAAAGTGTCTTTGTGATTTTTTTGTGTAATTGTTTGATTGAGGTTTACGTCATTTTAGTGACATTGTCTACACAATGGCATTTTCGTGAGTATTTTGTATCTTTCTTTGTCTTTCATTCAAAAGTAAAAAAATGTATACATAACATTTAAAAAATAGCTTGCGCTTTGGAACGTGACATGTAATTAAATTATAAGTTATAAACAGAGATGCATTGTCTGGTTTTTAATAGGACAATGGCCTCAACGTTACATAATAATTTACACATAGTGTAACTATCTGGAAATAACGTTAAAGAATCGTTTAAGTCGGGCGTTACCTTATGTTTTAGTGTTATGATTTTGTTTTCGTTTTACTACAAGCATCTACAATTTTACTTACTGCGAAAGCAATGAAAATTTTGAACATATTCGTATGTAGTTAAACGGTCGATTTATATTTTTTATTTCAATCGTCATCTTGTATAAATACAGCATGTATTGTTCTCTTTGAAGTAAATGCCATATTCCTGACTTGGTACAGGCATTTTCGTGAACAAAAGATGATGAATTGTAGCTAAATCACTCACTTGTAATGTCGTATAAAATTTCTTTAAATTCAGTGCGTGAACAAAAACAACCAGATATTTAGGTAAAAATGTAAAGAAATAAATAATAATAGACGTACAGCAGTCAACACTGTGTTATAATCATGATCATTATAAAAACAAACAAATATATAACAAAAAAGCATAAAAGCCATATTGACAAAGCACATCACAAAAATGAAAGACAAGAATACAAAAATCAGCAAAGAACAATAATATAATGACGGGAAGTATAAGTTATATTTACAAAGTCAAATAAAAATGTACTATGATACGTTTGTAAATGATGCACACCTGCAGTACCCAGAATATATACTTCAAGACACTAGTGTATTATTTGTGAAGTTGATACGGAATATTTATCAACTAGGTCTTGGTGCCTTATAATGATTTGTTTTAGAAAAAAAACGAGACGTTATATGACATACGGTCACATACCCCTGGTTCAGCAACGTTCTGATCTAACACTGGTGACGTTTTTCAAAGTCATAGTAAGATCTTCAAGCTTTTGAATACCAAATAAGTTTGGAAATAGCTATCCCATATGCAGATGCAGTTGATATATTGCTACTATGTTGGAGGGAAATTAGAGTTGTTCTGTTAATCTAATAAGTTTAGGAAGGCTTCAAATTAAACATTGTTTTTTCTAGATGAAATGTGTTAAACACAAACATTTTTTTTGTACCATGCGGTTGCCAATATTTGCTTATATCCAATTCATTTGAACTTTTATGGATTGTTGTTTCATTGCCAATCAAACCACAATAATTCAACCTTCATAGAATCCAAGCCCCCTCGCTGATCTATTAGGTGCGTATTCGCTTCGATTGCAGGAAGTCTTGGCTTTGGTCCCCGACCAAATCAAACCTTAGACTTAACACTTCGTAGTTTATTTGTCCATACACAGACCGTGTAACTAACAAATACATTTTTCCTCTTTGTTTTGTTTATCAACAATTTAGTCGTCATCTCAGTTTTGAGTGTGCTTTGGCAAATTAATAATTAAAAACATTACTTTTTTTAGTTTTACTCTAATAATTTTGTGAATGATGAATACGATAAAAACTTATATACCAACTTTCCGAGGAAAAATCATCATTATTATATTTGACTTTTCCTTTAAGATGTTTTCTGGTCATATAGCTTATGATTCATTCGAGCATTTAAACAACCGTGTCGTTACAACTTATGACTTTAATTATTCCGGAATATAAATCGAGATAAGCGCAATGGACTATTTAACACAGGCTAGTTTGTTTGATTTTTTAAATGCCGTTTTCAGTTACCTTGATTATATATCCTTGCATCCAGGTTTTATTGATGTAGGAGATCAAAGTACAGGGAGTTTAATACTTTGAGAACACTGGTATATTTCATTGTTTAAAATAATTGACAATTAACAATTAACATAAATGTGATATTTAATGCACATATGTAGGTAATCTGAATATACATGTGTATTGTAAAGGTGATTTGGGATAACATGATAATGAACAGTATTACGATGTTGACCTAAGGTAATCTGACCATATACAATATTGCAATGGTAACCAGATATAACCTGAAATTGTTTGTGTTTTGTAAAGCTGACATGGAGTCACATGACCATGTATAGTTATAAAGTGATCATGATGTGCATGCGATTTCTTTGGTATAGTTACCTTGATTTGTCTCTTTCATATTGCTATGAACATCGGTACAACAAATGGAAGTTGTCAACGACCTTGACTGGACTGGCTATAGAGTCCTTGTCCATCGCTAAAGTACTGTTGTATTAATTTATGAAGGCAGAACTGTAGCTTGATGTGTGATTAGCAAATCTGGTAATCAATACTAGATCTCCATAAATATTTCACCATTATAAAACTCATAGATCGAAAATAACATTGACAATCTTGAATCTATTTGTGTAAAATCGAAATGGTTATCACCACTACAGAGGGTCAAAGAGTTATCAAAGGTACCAGGATTATAATTTAGTACGCCAGACGCGCGTTTCGTCTACATAAGACTCATCAGCGACGCTCATATCAAAATATTTATAAAGCCAAAGTTGAAGAGCATTGAGCATCCAAAATTCCAAAAAGATGTGCCAAATACGGCTAAGGTTATATATGCCTTGGAGAAGAAAATCCTTAGTTTTTCAAAAGAATCAAAGTTTTGTTAACAGGAATTTTATAAAAAAAAAAAAAATGACCACATTATTGATATTCATGTCAAAACCGAAATGTTGACTACTGGGCCGGTGTACTCTCGGGGACGAAACGTCCACCAGCAGTGGCATCGACCCAATGGTGTAAATAGTTATCAAAGGTACAAGGATTATAATTTAGTACGCCAGACGCGCGTTTCGTCTACATAAGACTCATCAGTGACGCTCATATCAAAATAATTATAAAGCCAAACAAGTACAAAGTTAAAGAGCATTGAGGATCTAAAATTCCAAAAAGTTGTGCCAAATACGGCTAAGACTATCTATGCCTGGGAGAAGAAAATCCTTCGTTTATCAAAAGAATCAACGTTTTGTTAACAGGAATTTTATAAAAAAAAATGACCACATTATTGATATTTATGTCAACACCGAAATGTTGACTACTCGGCTGGTGATACCCTCGGGGAGAAAACGTCCACCAGCAGTGGCATCGACCCAGTGGTGTAAATAGTTATCAAAGGTACCAGGATTATAATTAAGTACACCAGATGCGCGTTTCGTCTACATTAGACTCATCAGTGACGCTCATATCAAATATTTATATAATAAAGCCAAACATGTACAAAGTCGATTAGCTACAAAGTAACAACACTTGGTCAGCACCTCTTTAAAAAAAAATCGTGCAATGTTTAATTTCATTCCATTAAGTGGTTCTCTAAAAGAAAACATGTGTACTTATTTCCCATAGTATACTATGTTAAACTATGTCCTTGCTGGCGACCATCTTGATGATGGATTAGGTACAAAGAACAACACTTGACCTCATTAGAAACAATCGTGCCATGTTTGGTTTCACTCCATTCAGTGGTTCTCTAAAAGAAACCATTTGTATATATTTTCCATATGACCCTCTCTGGTGGGCATCTTGGATGATGAATCGGCAACAAAGTAACCACTTGGTCAGCACATCATATGGAACAAAAAGATGATTTCAGCTTTCCAATTGTGAACTTTCCATTTCTAAGTAGCAACATTCCAACAGCACCTGCATACGGGGTATATATTTCCCAATTGATACGATATTCCCGTGCTTGTATTTCCTATCATGATTTTCTTGATAGAGGGTTGCTGCATATAGGGAAGCTATTAAACCAAGAGTTCCAAATGGTGAAGTTGAAATCATGCCGGATTTGTTATAACATGAGCAACTCGACGGGTGCCACATGTTGAGCAGAATCTGCTTACTCTTCCGGATCATCTGAGATCACCCCTAGTTTTTGGTGGGGTTCGTGTTGCTTAGTCTTTAGTTTTCTATGTTGTGTCATGTGTACTATTGTTTGTTTGTCTTTTTCTTTTTTAGCCATGGCGTTGTCAGTTTATTTTCGATTTATGAGTTTGACTGTCCCTCTGGTATCTCTCGTCCCTCTTTTATGCCATGTTTCGGTTCTCTAAAAGAAGATATTTTTATGCATTGTCCATAAGGTCCTTTGTTAAACAAAGTCCATCTCTGGCGCTTATCTTGATCCTCTTAAAGAAGCATTTATATGTATTTCCCATAGGGTCAAAACCTTCAGACCAGGTGAGCTAAAAAGGAGGATATGGTATGACTCAATGAGACCAACTCTTCACAAGTGGCCATAGTACAAAGAAAATAACAACTATAGGTCACCGTATAGCCTTAGTTGACTTGTAAAATGTAACAAGAAAGTTCATTCAATACACAAGAAAAGATGGTGACGACATAAGCGAGCTAAATATTTTATCAGGTTTGTTGTACCTTTGACATTTTAACACATTTTATTATCCTACAAAGCATTTGTATTGCAAGAAGTAAAAGGGCTGGGTATTCCTTAGTATAGTTACTGATAATGTAATAGTCCTACTAATTTGAAGAAGGTTTACAAAGGCAATGCAATGAAATATTAAGAATTTCTTAACATCAAATGCAAATATGAATTTGCTATTTACCCTTTTTAGCTCCATTTGTCGTCGTTTTGGTCGTTAACTTTTTCAAAGATCTTCTTTAAAACTAATGAACTAATTTCAACCAATCGTCGTTAACTTTTTCAAAAATCTTCTTTAAAAATTATGAGCAATTTTCAACCAAACTTGGAATGAATGATCCTTATTGTATCTTTTATAAACAAGAATGTGTCCCACGTACACGGATGCCTCATTCGCACTATAATCATTTATGTTCAGTGGACCGTTGATTTGGGTAAAAACTCTAATTTGACATTAAAATTAGAAAGATCATATCATAGGGAACATGTGTACAAATGAACTAAGTTTCAAGTTGATTGGACTTCAACTTCATGAAATACTACCTTGATCAAAAACTTTAACCTAAAGCGGGACAGAGGAACAGAGGAACGAACGGACGGACGAACGAATTGACGCACAGATTAGAAAACATACTGCCCCTCTACTATCGTAGGTGGGACATAAAAAGAAATTGTTTGTTGTTCCAGTCAGTCAACAAACATTCCATTCATGGCTAAAATTGAACACGAGGGTAAAAAGCATTGTTTGGCTTATACTCATATCATAACAGTAGGATCAAAACTGACATGGGGTAAAAATTATCAGCAGGTCAATTTAAATACTGGTGAGAAAACTTTAAGACACATTTGACAATCCAATTTTGAGTTGTTGCCCCTGACATAATATTCGTATAGCAATTTCTCAGTTTTTGTTTTTTTTATCTTGTTATAAATTATTATAGCTATTAAAGGAATTTTTTTTCAGAAATCTATGATAGATAGACAGAAACCTCAGACAAAAATGTTCAGCAAGGTAAAAGCTAAAAAGTAGTCAACCGTGATGACCAAAGATGAATTTTACCATTTTTTCAGTTTTTAATTTTTTGCAGAATCTAAGTATGATGGATAGTGAGAAAAAACATTTGAAATGCATTTCATGCATTAAACAGCAAAATAATCATTGATGGACAATCTTCACAAAAAGATATTCATGTGAGAGAATCAGGCTTTTAGGAGACCCCTGTTTGTTTTTCTTCCACTTTATATATGCAAACAATTAGCTGTGCCTTAACTAATGAAAAGAAAAATCATACTGGTTATGCTGCTTCATTATGTGTGAAATCTTTATGTGAAGTTTAATGCATCTTGGTTTAAAACTGTAGTAGAGTTGAGAGCAAAAAACCTGATACCATCTTTCGTAAGTTTTAAAACTTAATCATACTTAATCATCCTATCGACACAAAAACTATAGATGTATTGGTTCCCAATTCCAACAATCATATACCGGTATAGATCCACATCGAAATCCTCTTTTATTTTTTCTCCGTTTCAAAGAGCTACAGATCATATCACATGGACAAATATTACAAAAGGTCTTCAGAGAAAGGTATATTATATTCTATTCTTATTACTCTTTCCCTAAGGGAAACCGAAATTATGTAACTGTGATAAATTTTGCGCCATAATGCAAATAAACTTATCATAGATACCAGGACTAAATTTTATATATACGCCAGACGCGCGTTTCGTCTACAAAAGACTCATCAGTGACGCTCGAATCCCAAAAAGTTTAAAAAAAAAAGCCAAATAAAGTACGAATTTGAAGAGCATTGAGATCCAAATGGAGTGCTGAAGATGAATAATTCTTGAATACCGCTGGTACAACATTAATTTCTTTTCTAAACCAGAGTACATTTATTTTCTTTTAACTATTGTGGAACAATGCTTATCTTTTTTTCCTAAAGCCCAAACTTTTTAGCTTCTTAATTCGTTTGCTGGGAAACAAAGTATATATACTATATGTAATTTAATAAGAAGATGGGGTAAGACATCATTCCACCCGACTGAGTGCCAAGATACAGAAAACGTAAACGTTTGAAGCAACTATCAAATTTTGTATATGTTCTCAGCTTGTTGCCTTGTTTGGCATTTGTTTTATTATCATTAGTGATTTGCTTTGGCCACGTCTCATTGAATTTGATTATTAGTCTATTATTAAATTTATTTATAAGTATAAGAGAATTAATTTTATAATTATTAATTTTGATGGAGCATGATGTCCTCTAAGCTGATGATACAACACTTTTTCTTTACATTAATTTAAAGATTTATTTCCTGAAGTCCCATCCAATATATAGCTTATTGTAGGATAAGGTCCAAGTAATAGCTTTTAACCAATGATATTCATAATTAGAAATCCATTGGATAAACTGCTTTGTATATGAAAATCAAGATTGAATTCATTGTAGATCGTCTTTTGTGCACTTGGTTTGATACTCGTGTCTTTAAAAAAAAAGACTGTGATAACATACATTACAAAAAAAAATCATTTTAATGGTATGAACAAATTTTCATAGTTTTTCTTATTGTTGAAATATTCAAAATGCTCATGCATAAAAGAATCTATTACTTTAAAAAATCATTACACAGTATTAAATATTACAATGGAAGTTAATCATAACAGGAAAAAACTTTTTCATCAAGTTTCGAGGAAAAAGATCGTTTTCAGATAAAATATATCTTTTACAATTGTTGCAGTCAGTTACTATAATATTTCCGTAACTATCAACAGTTCAACATCGGAATATTGCATTGAATTGCGTAAACTTGTCTAGAATTATTCCATGATATTTTTTGAATCAGTGATTTTTACTTTGTTTTAACACATTTTTGTTCAACACTCATGTATTTATTTTTTATGTTTCTGTATTAAGTGTATTATGGTGTATCGTTTTTTGTCCAAATAATTATAAAATTGCATCTCAATACCATAATTGTCATATTTTCGAATATGACTGTTATACCAAGTGTGAATTTGCATTGATATACGACGTGTTTCGGTATTTTGTACATCCAACATCAATCTAATTAAAAACCGATCTCTCATCGCTCCTGTTTCTGATATGTCGCGTGGGAGATCTAACGAAACCGGCTTTGAGGTCACATGTGAGTGAACTAAAAGTCATGAATTTATAAAAATATGCAAATGAGTTGACGACCTATTAATAAGCCAATCAAAAAAGTTTATGAATTATTATGACTGACGATTTCGTCGTAAATAAAATGAGTTACATCCCTTTGCCTTACGTTAAACTTCCAAGATCGTGGAAGACTCAATTTCATTGGTCGAAAAAGACACACCTACGAGGTCACTCACATGTGAACTCAAAGCGGGTTTCGTTAGATCTCCCACGCAACATATCAGAAACAGGAGCGATGAGAGATCGGTTTTTAATTAGATTGATCCAACATTCATGTATTTATTTTTGTAGTTTCTAGCTGTTATGGTTTCGGTTGGATAATCTGTTATGCCTTATCGTTTGTAGTCCAAACAATTCTATAAAATTGTCATGAGTATTGTGACCAATAATTGTATAAAATTTAAAATTGCATATTAGTTACCAAAGCGCTTCAATGTTTTGATATCCTATGGTGTTTGTCGTTGACGGAGTGTGTTCGTTGTTGTTCTGCGGTTTGCATGTTGTGTCGCTATAATATTATTTGTTTGTGCGTTTTTCTGTGCTGACTGTTCTTCCGTGTGTTTGTGTTGTGTTTCTTTCACGAAGTGTTGTTATTTTAGCGATTTAATTGTTAACATTGTCATAACGCGAGAGGTTTGGATAGCCATTAAACCAAGGTAAACTCCCTATGTTTCCTTAAAATGTCCTGTACCATGTCAGGAATTTGGAAGTTGTTATCAAATACTTCGTTTCTATGTATGTTGACGTTTGTTTTTGTTGCACAGTGTTCCTGTTGTAACATTGTTTTTCCTCTTATAGTTGATGTGTTTCCCTCAGTTTTAGTTTGTAACCCTGATGCGTTTTCTCTTAATCTATTTATGAAAAATCGGTATACTACTATTGACTTTTTTATACATAAGTAAATTCCCATTTTGCACGAAACAAACAACCAATCCATTTTAAAATGGAAATGTGAACCCTTCTTGATATTTCGTGTTAACTCTCTTCAATGCAGAATGTCCAGTCAAGAACCAGAATTCATCTCCAGACTTGCTAAGCATTCTGCCACTGTTGGTTGGTGGTGCAAAAGTAGAGTCCCATTTCGATTATAGACTAAGAGACGGAGTGAATTCTCCAAGAGTATCTAACTGTAGTACTGACCACTTGCAGTTATTAGAAAACGTAACACCTAAATGTTTAAAACGTGGAAACAGTGCATGATTATGAAATGCAATCAGGCGAAACGTTATTTAATTTTTGTTATCTAAATATTACCTTATTGGAAATAGGATGGAAAATAATTGCATACAAAATTAAGACACATATATTAAACTTTAATGTGATTTGTACAGTGTAAATCTAGTAAATGATCAAAGTTGTGACTGTGGGTGTCCATTAGAAGATTCGATTCAATTTTCTTAGAAAGTCCACTCTACATAGATTTAAAAATCAGTTATACGAAAATATCCAGCACTTAGTTGCTTTTTCAATAGATCATGTTTTATTTGGAACAGACGAAATTGGTGCTGAACAAAACACAATCCTTTTCAGCGATATACGTAGTTATATACGCCATACAAAACGATTCTTTGATTAATATTGAAGTATCTTAATTTATACTCGTATCAAACTGTTATTATTCTTTCCACTTTTCTGTGGAAAGACTTATTGTATTTCTTCTGATTATTATTTTTTTTCCCTGCCAACTTCTGAAATTTTTGTTTCGCAATATGTCGCTTAGATATTTCTCTTATTGTATTGAATAGTTTATGCGCTTTTAAATTTCACCCTGCTAAGCTGAACCATTTTCTTTGTAAGAGTTATCTCCCTATTCACTGTTTATCAAGTGAGTGCATCTCCTTCGTAACAAAAAATGATATTAACTAAATTTCTTTTACAAATTGTTCGTAACATCCTCAGGAATTTTTGGTTAATTTGAATCCAAGCGATTCGATGAAATTTTATAGGAGTTATCTACCCTTACAAAATAAATTTGTCGGTATGTGTTTTCAACTCATCAATTGTAACTGTATAAGCCTGGGATATTTTAATTTGAGGCCACTAGGTCCTAACTTAGAAAATGAGGTCAAGGTCAAAGTCAAGGTCAAGTTCTCAATTGTGACATTTTGCTTGTTTTTGCATTTTCTCCGACGCTTTGAAAGATACATAGAAAAGAACAAGTGCAAAATGTCTGCTTTATTGTAATAAAGATATGCTACATTTAGTCTGATACAATTTAATGGCATCTTATAGGAGTTAGTGCCCCTGAAATGTCTAGATATGAGGTTGTTTGATTATTACTTCAACTAAGTTCATTATAAAGCTATTTGACCTTGTACAAAGGTTAGGTGACATATGACCTTAAAAAATGACTACCGGAAGTGACCTTGAGAAAACCGTAAGTAACCTTTTTTTGCAATTTTGTCATATAAAGTACTCAGAATCCATATATTTTGTTATATAGAAACATAAACTGATTACTGAAGATTAAAAATGACTTCCAACAAACCGGAAGTGGCCAATTATCACCCATTCTACATACAAAAGTATATTGAAACTATATATTTTTGGAATCAGTGTGATAAAGGGTGCAATCAACAGTTTTTTTCTATGACGTCACATTTTTAGGGACCATGTATAAGTGACCCTTAGTGGTGGACTGATACTTGTATAAAACTAGATATCACTGGAATCAGAATGTTCTCTAGTTTATTATGAAATAAAAATAATGTGTACTTTTAATTTATTAAAAATATTCCATCCAATGAACATGGGGGGAAAAGGTCTAATTTGAACATAAAAAACTTGAAACCAGGTCATGTGCACACCCATGAAGATATGATCCATGCACATTTTACATAATCAAAACTGTATGAAATTTGTAGGTTTTTAACTGGCCTTTCAAAAAAATCTTGTTTCAGGGTACGGTTTCCTGCTCCGAAAAGAGCTACAGTGGCTGCAAATAAGTTTTCAATTTTCACTGCCAAAAAAACAGGATGTTTACAGTGTTTTAAAATTATTTCAATCATTCAACCTGTTTTAATTGAAAGCTAATTAACTTATTTTTACAATCAAATACAAAAAACATGATACTTTTTCCTTAATTGAGTAAATAAACAGGGTTTCCCTGCATGGTTATTTTTAGTCGGGGAATAACCCCTAGTTTTTTTTTTATACGAAATTGTTTATAGCACCCAAACTTTCATACGAGACCGGAAGTGACATTCATTTCACCGGAAGTAGCATATTATCTCCCTTACATCACTCAAAAATATGATTAAACCATTATTTATCGCATTAGTATGAACAAACTATCTTCTTATCAAAATTTCTTTAATGTGGAAAGACTTTCAATTGTTCTCTGAACAATTGGGTTTTAATTGTATATATTGTTTGTATTGTACTGAATTATATAATTGCTGTCATCTAGAAATTTTATATATTGTACTTATTCACAGTGTAGATACTATTCTGTACGCTATCCGGAAGTCGCGATTTTCGAAGCGATGATTTCCAACTGGCTAACAGGACGGTTTTGCCTACGGTAACTTTTCTCATCATTTGTTTACTCCTATATCTACAAAGTGCTTTGAACATCTTCAAGGTATATATAGCATCATAAATATGAGTAACTGTAACAAAAACATGCATTAGAATATAAAATATCAAAGGTGCACTCGATCTATCGTTAGAAATAGAGTTTTGTGTGTTCTTGTTGAAGGATGAGTGCTACAGCCCTAACTGGTAGTCATAGCTATCAAAATATATATTTTTATATATTACACCCCTAACTAAAAAGAACAAGAGGCTGTCACAACGACAGCAAACCGGATTTATTTACATTTATTTGTGTCCTGGCAATATCACAAGAACCATTACTGATGAATGGTGAAAGTGAAAATCATCAATATCAAATTTGACCTCCATTTTGTCATCAGTATCAACATTTTGAAATAATAATATTTGAAAAGTTTAGATTGAATGGTTCATGAGTAAATGCAACAACGTAAATGGAAACGCCATTTTACGATCTTTCAAGAACCATAACTCCTGATCAGTAAAAGTCAAAATCGACATTATGGAACTTGACCTCTATTTTGTCATCAGTAACAACATATTAAAATTTCAAAAGCTTTGGTTGAATGGTTCATGAGAAAATGCACGGACACAACGGGAGAGAAAATGCACGGACACGACGGGAAACACCATTTTTCAATCTTTCAAGAACCATAACTCCTGAACGGTAAAAGTCAAAATCGTCATTATTGAACTTGACCTCCATTTTGTCATCAGTAACAGCATATTAAAATTTCGGAAAGCTTTGGTAGAACAGTTCATGCATAAATGCACGGACACGACTGGAAACTCCATTTTTCAATCTTTCAAGAACCATAACTCCTGAACGGTAAAAGTCAAAATCGTCATTATTGAACTTGACCTCCATTCTGTCATCAGTAACAACATATTAAAATTTGGGAAGCTTTGGTAGAACAGTTCATGAGTAAATGCACGGACATGACTGAAAACTCCATTTTTCAATCTTTCAAGAACCATAACTCCTGAACGGTAGAAGTCAAAATCGCCATTATTGAACTTGACCTCCGTATAGTTGTCAGTAATAACATATTAAAATTTTAAAAGCTTTGGTTGAACGGTTCATGAGTAAATGCACGGACAACATTTGAATGCCTTTCAAGAACCATAACTCCTGAACGGTAAAAGTCAAAATCACCATTATTGAACTTGACCTTCGTATAGTTGTCAGTAATAACATATTAAAATTTTAAAATCTTTGGTTGAACGGTTCATGAGTTAATGCACGGACAACATTTGATTGCCGCCCGCCCGCCCGCCCGCCCGACCGCCCGGCCGCCCGACCGCCCGACCGCCCGGCCGCCCGCCGTACATCCCCAAATCAATAACCGACATTTTTGTCACAAAAATCCGGTTAAAAATGAGAAATATGAAAATAGAGGAAATATACACAGTATGTCATAGAAGCTTAACGGAAACAATAAACAAGAAACAAAAATGTATATACTCATAATTATACTATAGAGGAAACATACACACTTAGAATAAGAAAGGCCATGATACATGTAACAACAAAAAACACAATATATAAGTTTAAATATTTAAGTCTTTCCACTTTTCTGTGGAAAGACTTATTGTTTTTGTTCTGATTATTAGGTCTTTCCACCTTTCCGTGGAAAGACCTATTGAATTTGTTCTGATTATTAGGTCTTTCCACCTTTCCGTGGAAAGACCTATTGAATTTGTTCTGATTATTATTTTTTTTTTTTTTTTCTTCCGCCTAAATTTTTTTCTTGCGTAGTATTGATGTTTCAAAAGATGTCGCTTAGATATTTGGAATACGATGTCGTATAGTTTATACGCTTTAAGAATTTACAAATCATGTTTTTTGTATTTGATTGTAAAAATAAGTTAATTAGCTTTCAATTAAAACAGGTTGAATGATTGAAATAATTTTAAAACACTGTAAACATCCTGTTTTTTTGGCAGTGAAAATTGAAAACTTATTTGCAGCCACTGTAGCTCTTTTCGAGCAGGAAACCGTACCCTGAAACAAGATTTTTTTGAAAGGCCAGTTAAAAACCTACAAATTTCATACAGTTTTGATTATGATTTTGGCTTATTTTCTCTTATTTTCAACAACTGTGAAAGATATTGACAAATTATTTTTACTAAATTGTTAGTTGCGACATGTTGTAACTTATAAATTTTGGTTGGAAGGGTGCGTAACAATAAATGAGAGTTTTCGCCCATCTTATATTTAAAATCATGCCTAAAGTGATATAACTCATTAACCATACAAATTACAGACCTAGGTTCTTTTTATTTGAGGTCCTTGGTAGGTGACCTTGAAATTGAGGTCAAGGTCAAAGGTTAATAGGACGTTCTAGATTTTGACCTTTGCTTTAAATTCATATTTATACATCATAAAGTCATAGGAACTGACATTTTAGATTGATTTTTAATATTTTGATAATAAAATAGATCTTTACTTGTGGAAAGACCTTCAATTGTTCTTTGAACAATTGGTTTTTAATTATTATTTTTTTTTTTTTTTTCTTCCGCCTAATTTTTTTCTTGCGTAGTATTGATGTTTCAAAAGATGTCGCTTAGATATTTGGAATATGATATCGTAAAGTGTATGCGCTTTTAAAACTGACAACTGCGTAACCAAATACTTTGCGTTGTAAGAGTTATCTCCCCAAACACTGTTTTTCTTGTGGCCACTACTCCTTCGCAACTGTAAAAGGTTACGACAAATTTATTTTACCAAATTGCTCGTTACATCTTCAGGATTAGGCAATTCATTTGGACCGAAGCTTTCCAGAGACTCCATATGAGAGTTATTTCCCCTTATGTAAATGATATAAGTAATATGCATTTCTAACTGGTAAACCATAAGTGATAGAGACCTAGGGTCTTCAGATTTGAGATCCTTGCTCCAAAAAAATGAAAATGAGGTCAAGGTCAAAGGTCAAGGTCATGTTCTAAATTTTGATTTTTGCTTATTTTCACTGATTTTCAAATACCGTATGACATATCTATAAACAATTTTTCATAAATTGTTAGTTGCGACATGTCCTTACTTGTATATTTTGGTTGGAAGGGTGCGCAGATAATAAATGGGAGTTTTTGCCCATCGTATATTTAGGTTTACCCGTAAAGTGATATTACTCTTTAACCAAACATATTAAAGACCTAGGGTCTTTTGATTTAAGATCCTTGGTTTGTGACCTTAAAATTGAGGTCAAGGTCATAGGTTAATAGGACGTTCTAGATTTTGACCTTTGCTTTAAATTGATATTAATACATCATAAAGCCATAGGAACTAACATTTTAAACTGATTTTTTATATTTCCATATCAAAATAGATCTTTACTAGTGGAAAGACCTTCAATTGTTCTCTGAACAATTGGTTTTTAATTATTATTATTATTAAGTCTTTCCACTTTTCTGTGGAAAGACTTATTGTTTTTGTTCTGATTATTATTATTATTATTAGGTCTTTCCACCTTTCCGTGGAAAGACCTATAGGGTTTGTTCTGATTATTATTATTTTTTTTTTTCTTCCGCCTAATTTTTTTCTTGCGTAGTATTGATGTTTCAAAAGATGTCGCTTAGATATTTGGAATATGATATCGTATAGTTTATACGCTTTAAAAATTTACAACCGCGTTACAAAATACTTTACGTTGTAAGAGTTATCTCCCCAAATACTGTTTTTCTTGTGGCTACTACTCCTTGGCAACCGTTAAAGATTACGACAAATTTATTTTACCAAATTGCTCGTTACATCTTCAGGATTAGGATATTCATTTGGACCGAAGCTTTACGGAGACTCCATATGAGAGTTATTCCCCCTTTTCCATTTAATTAAGTGATATGCATTTCTAAATGGTAAACCATAAGTGATAGAGACATAGGGTCTTTAGATTTGAAGTCCTTGGTCCAAAAAAATAAAAAGTAGATCAAGGTCAAAGGTCAAGGTCATATTCTAAATTTTGATTTTGGCTTATTTTCACTTATTTTCAAATACCGTATGACATTTCGACAAATATTTTTTTCATAAATTGTTAGTTGCGACATGTCCATTACTTGTATATTTTGGTTAAAGGGTGCGCAGCCCATAAATTGGAGTTTTTGTCCATCTTACATTTAGAATTACGTGTAAAGTTATATTACTCATTAACCAAACATATTAAAGACCTAGGGTCTTCTGATTTAAGGTCCTTGCTTTGTGACCTTGAAATTGAGGTCAAGGTCATAGGTTAAAACGACGTTCTACATTTTGACCTTTGCTTTAAATTCATATAAATACATCATAAAGCCATAAGAACTAACATGTTAAACTGATTTTTCATATTTCAATATCAAAATAGATCTTTACTAGTGGAAAGACCTACAATTGTTCTCTGAACAATTGGTTTTTAATTATTAGGTCTTTCCACCTTTCCGTGGAAAGACCTATTGAATTTGTTCTGATTATTATTATTAGGTCTTTCCACCTTTCCGTGGAAAGACCTATTGAATTTGTTCTGATTATTATTAGGTCTTTCAACCTTTCAGGTGAAAGACCTATAGGGTTTGTTCTGATTATTATTATTAGGTCTTTCAACCTTTCAGTTGAAAGACCTATAGGTTTGTTCTGATTATTATTATTTTTTTTTTTTTTCTTCCGCCAACTTTTTTTTCCTTCGCTGTTTTTTTGTTTCACAATATATCGCTTAGATATAAGGTAAATTATATCGAACAGTTAATGCGCTTCTGAAACTGACACCGCGTAACAAAAACCTTTACCTTGTAAGAGTTATCTCCCCGAACACTGTTTTTCTTGTGGCCACTACTCCTTCGCAACTGTATAAGAAACCGACAAATTTATTTTTCCAAATTGCTCGTTATATCCTCAGGATGTTCTGTTTCATTTTGACCGAAGCTATCCGGAGACTCCATATGAGAGTTATCCCCCCTTTTATATATGATATAAGTGATATGCATTTCTAACTGGTAAACCATAAGTGATGGAGACCTAGGGTCTTTTGATTTTAGATCCTTGGTCCAAAAAAATGAAAATTAGGTCAAGGTCAAAGGTCAAGGTCAAATTTTAAATTTTGATTTTGGCTTATTTTCACTTATTCTCATTAACTTTATAAGATTTCGACAAATTCTTTTTACTAAATTGTTAGTTGCGACATGTCGTAACTTAAAATTTTTGATTGGAAGGGTGCGTAGACAATAAACGGGAGTTTTTGCCCCTCTTATATGTAGAATTATGCATAAAGTGATATTATTCATGAACCATACATACTACTGACCTAGGGTCTTTTGATTTGGGATCATTGGTTTATGACCTTGAAATTAGGGTCAAGGTCATAGGTTAATTGGACGTTCTAGATTTTGACCTTTGCTCGAAATTCATATTTTCATATCATAAAGCCATAGCAACTGACATTTTCAACTGAATCTTAATATATTCATATCAAAATAGATCCTTATTGGTTGAAAGACCTTCAATTGTTCTTTGAACAATTGGTTTTTAATTATTATTATTATTTTTTTTTTTTTTCTTCCGCCAACTTTTTTTTCGTCCGCTGTTTTTTTGTTTCACAAGATGTCGCTTAGATATAAGGTAAATGATATCAAACAGTTAATACGCTTCTGAAACTGACACCGCGTAACAAAAAACTTTACCTTGTAAGAGTTATCTCCCCGAACACTGTTTTTCTTGTGGCCACTACTTCTTCGCAACCGTATAAGAAACCGACAAATTTATTTTTCCAAATTGCTCGTTATATCCTTAGGATGTTCTGTTTCATTTCAACCGAAGCTATGCGGAGACTCCATATGAGAGTTATCCCCCCTTTTATATATGATATCAGTGATATGCATTTCTAACTGGTAAACTATAAGTGATAGAGACCTAGGGTCTTTTGATTTAAGATCCTTGGTCCAAAAAAATGAAAATTAGGTCAAGGTCAAAGGTCAAGGTCAAATTAAAAATTTTGATTTTGGCTTATTTTCACTGATTCTCGTTAACTTTATAAGATTTCGACAAATTCTTTTTGCTAAATTGTTAGTTGCGACATGTCGTAACTTAAAATTTTTGATTGGAAGGGTGCGTAGACCATAAACGGAGTTTTTGCCCCTCTTATATTTAGAATTATGCATAAAGTGATATTACTCATGAACCATACATACTACTGACCTAGGGTCTTTTGATTTGGGATCCTTGGTTTATGACCTTGAAATTGGGGTCAAGGTCATAGGTTAATTGGACGTTCTAGATTTTGACCTTTGCTCGAAATTCATATTTTCATATCATAAAGCCATAGCAACTGACATTTTCAACTGAATCTTAATATTTTCATATCAAAATAGATCCTTATTGGTTGAAAGACCTTCAATTGTTCTTTGAACAATTGGTTTTTAATTATTATTATTTTTTTTTTTTTTTTTTTTCTTCCGCCTAAATGTTTTCTTGCGTAGTATTGATGTTTCAAAAGATGTCGCTTAAATATTTGGAATATGTTGTCGTATAGTTTATACGCTTTAAAAATTTACAACGACATAACAAAATACTTTACGTTGTAAGAGTTATCTCCCCAAACACTGTTTTTCTTGTGGCCACTACTCCTTCGCAACCGTAAAAGATTACGACAAATTTATTTTACCAAATTGCTCGTTACATCTTCAGGATTAGGCAATTCATTTGGACCGAAGCTTTCCACAGACTCCATATGAGAGTTATTTCCCCTTATGTAAATGATATAAGTATTATGCATTTTTAACTGGTAAACCATAAGTGATAGAGACCTAGGTCTTCAGATTTGAGGTCCTTGGTCCAAAAAAATGAAAATGAGGTCAAGGTCAAAGGTCAAGGTCATGTTCTAAATTAGATATTGCTTATTTTCACTGATTTTCAAATACCGTATGACATATCGACAAATAATTTTTCATAAATTGTTAGTTGCGACATGTCCTTACTTGTATATTTTGGGTGAAAGTGTGCGCAGACAATAAATGGGAGTTTTTGCCCATCTTATATTTAGGTTTACCCGTAAAGTGATATAACTCATTAAACAAACATATTAAAGACCTAGGGTCTTTTGATTTAAGATCCTTGGTTTGTGACCTTGAAATTGAGGTCAAGGTCATAGGTTAATAGGACGTTCTAGATTTTGACCTTTGCTTTAAATTGATATTAATACATCATAAAGCCATAGGAACTAACATTTTAAACTAATTTTTCATATTTCAATATCAAAATAGATCTTTACTAGTGGAAAGACCTTCAATTGTTCTCTGAACAATTGGTTTTTAATTATTATTATTATTATTATTTTTATTTTTTTTCTTCCGCCAACTTTTTTTTCCTTCGCTGTTTTTTTGTTTCACCAGATGTCGCTTAGATATTTGGTCTATCATATCGAACAGTTAATGCGCTTCTGAAACTGACACCGCGTAACAAAAACCTTTACCTTGTAAGAGTTATCTCCCCAAACACTGTTTTTCTTGTGGCCACTAAGGCTTCGCAACCGTATAAGAAACCGACAAATTTATTTTTCCAAATTGCTCGTTATATCCTCAGGATGTTCTGTTTCATTTTGACCGAAGCTATCCGGAGACTCTATATGAGAGTTATCCCCCCTTTTATATATGATATAAGTGATATGCATTTCTAATTGGTAAACCATAAGTGATAGAGACCTAGGGTCTTTTGATTTTAGATCCTTGGTCCAAAAAAATGAAAATTAGGTCAAGGTCAAAGGTCAAGGTCAAATTTTAAATTTTTGATTTTTGCTTATTTTCACTTATTTTCAATTACTTAATAAGATTTCGACAAATTATTTTTACGAAATTGTTAGTTGTGACATGTCGTTACTTAGAAATTTTGGTTACAAGGGTGCGTAGACAATAAATACGAGTTTTCGACCCTCTTATATTTAGAATTATGCGTAAAGTGATATTACTCATGAACCATACATAATACAGACCTAGGGTCTTTTGATTTGGGATCCTATGTTTATGACCTTGAAATTGAAGTCAAGGTCATAGGTAAATTGGACGTTCTAGATTTTGACCTTTGGTCGAAATTCATTTTTATACATCATAAAGCCATAGGAACTGACATTTTCAACTGATTCTTTATATTTTCATATCAAAATACATCCTTATTGGTTGAAAGACCTTCAATTGTTCTTTGAACAATTGGTTTTTAATTATTATTATTATTATTATTTTTTTTTTTTTTTTTTCTTCCGCCTAAATTTTTTTCTTGCGTAGTATTGATATTTCAAAAGATGTCGCTTAGATATTTGGAATATGATGTCGTATAGTTTATACGCTTTAAAAATTTACAACTGCGTAACAAAATACTTTACGTTGTAAGAGTTATCTCCCCAAACACTGTTATTCTTGTGGCCACTACTCCTTCGCAACCGTAAAAGATTACGACAAATTTATTTTACCAAATTGCTCGTTACGTCTTCAGGATTAGAATATTCATTTGGACCGAAGCTATCCAGAGACTCCATATGAGAGTTATTTCCCCTTATGCATTTGATATTAGTGATATGTGTTTCTTACTGGTAAACCATCAGTGATATAGGCCTAGGGTCTTTAGATTTGAGGTCCTTGGTCCAAAAAAATGAAAATAAGGTCAAGGTCAAAGGTCAAGGTCATATTCTAAATTTTGATTTTGGCTTATTTTCTCTTATTTTCAACAACCGTGAAAGATATGGACAAATTCTTTTTACTAAATTGTGAGTTGCGACATGTTGTAACTTATAAATTTAGGTTGGAAGGGTGCGTAAACAATAAGTGAGAGTTTTCGCCCATCTTATATTTAAAATCATGCCTATAGTGATATAACTCATTAACCATACATATTACAGACCTAGGGTCTTTTTGTTTGAGGTCCTTGGTTGGTGACCTTGAAATTGAGGTCAAGGTCAAAGGTTAATAGGACGTTCTAGATTTTGACCTTTGCTTTAAATTCATATTTATACATTATAAAGTTATAGGAACTGACATTTTAGATTGATTTTTAATATTTTGATAATAAAATAGATCGTTACTTGTGGAAAGACCTTCAATTGTTCTTTGAACAATTGGTTTTTAATTATTATTATTTTTTTTATTTTTTTTCTTCCGCCTAATTTTTTTTCTTGCGTATTATTGATGTTTCAAAAGATGTCGCTTAGATATTTAGAATATGGTATCGTATAGTTTATACGCTTTAAAAATTTACAACTGTGTAACAAAATACTTTACGTTGTAAGAGTTATCTCCCCAAACACTGTTTTTCTTGTGGCCACTACTCCTTCGCAACCGTTAAAGATTACGACAATTTATTTTACCAAATTGCTCGTTACATCTTCAGGATTAGGATATTCATTTGGACCGAAGCTTTATGGAGACTCCATATGAGAGTTATTCCCCCTTTTCCCTTAAATTAAGTGATATGCATTTCTAAATGGTAAACCATAAGTGATAAAGACATAGGGTCTTTGGATTTGGGGTCCTTGGTCGAAAATAATAAAAATGAGGTCAAGGTCAAAGGTCAAGGTCATATTCTAAATTTTGATTTTGGCTTATTTTCATTTATTTTCAAATACCTTATGACATATCGACAAATAATTTTTCATAAATTGTTAGTTGCGACATGTCCTTACTTGTATATTTTGATTGAAAGGGTGCGCAGACAATAAATAGGAGTTTTTGCCCATCTTACATTTAGAATTACGCGTAAAGTGATATTACTAATAAACCAAACATATTAAAGACCTTGGGTCTTTTGATTTAAGGTCCTTGGTTTGTGAACTTGAAATTGAGGTCAAGGTCATAGGTTAATATGACGTTCTAGATTTTGACCTTTGCTTTAAATTCATATAAATACATCATACAGCCATAGGAACTAACATTTTAAACTGATTTTTAATATTTCAATATCAAAAAAGATCTTTTCTAGTGGAAAGACCTACAATTGTTCTCTGAACAATGGTTTTTAATTAGGTCTTTCCACCTTTCCGTGGAAAGACCTATAGGTTTTGTTCTGATTATTAGGTCTTTCAACCTTTCAGTTGAAAGACCTATAGGGTTTGTTCTGATTATTATTATTATTATTTTTTTTTTTTTTCTTCCGCCAACTTTTTTTTCCTTCGCTGTTTTTTTTGTTTCACAAGATATCGCTTAGATATAAGGTAAATGATATCGACCAGTTAATACGCTTCTGAAACTGACACCGCGTAACAAAAAACTGTACCTTGTAAGAGTTATCTCCCTGAACACTGTTTTTCTTGTGGCCACTACTCCTTCCCAACCGTATAAGAAACCGACAAATTTATTTTTCCAAATTGCTCGTTATATCCTTAGGATGTTCTGTTTCATTTCAACCGAAGCTATCCGGAGACTCCATATGAGAGTAATCCCCCCTTTTATATATGATCTCAGTGATATGCATTTCTAACTGGTAAACTATAAGTGATAGAGACCTAGGGTCTTTTGATTTAAGATCCTTGGTCCAAAAAAATGAAAATTAGGTCAAGGTCAAAGGTCAAGGTCAAATTCTAAATTTTGATTTTGGCTTATTTTCACTTATTCTCATTAACTTTATAAGATTTCGACAAATTCTTTTTCCTAAATTGTTAGTTGCGACATGTCGTAACTTAAAATTTTTGATTGGAAGGGTGCGTAGACAATAAACGGGAGTTTTTGCCCCTCTTATATATAGAATTATGCATAAAGTGATATTACTCATGAACCATACATACTACTGACCTAGGGTCTTTTGATTTGGAATCCTTGGTTATGACCTTGAAATTAGGGTCAAGGTCATAGGTTAATTGGACGTTCTAGATTTTGACCTTTGCTCGAAATTCATATTTTCATATCATAAAGCCATAGCAAGTGACATTTTCAACTGAATCTTAATATTTTCATATCAAAATAGATCCTTATTGGTTGAAAGACCTTCAATTGTTCTTTGAACAATTGTTTTTAATTATTATTATATTATTATTATTTTTTTTTTCCGCCAAATTTTGTTCTTGCGATAAATGTTTGCTTCGCAATATGTCGCTTAGATATTTCTCATATTGTATCGTATAGTTTATGCGCTTTTAAATTTCACCCTGCTAAGCCGAACCATTTTCTTTGTAAGAGTTATCTCCCTATTCACTGTTTATCATGTGTGTGCATCTCCTTCGTAACAAAAAAAGATAGCGACAAAATTTTTTTTACAAATTGTTCGTTACATCCTTAGGAAATTTTGGCTAATTTGGATCGAAGCGATTCGATGAAATTTTATAGGAGTTATCTATCTTTACGGAATAAATTTGTCGGTATGTTTTTTTAACTCATAAACCATTAACCGTATGACCCTGGAATGTTTTTATTTGAGTTCCCTGATTCTTAACTTAGAAAATTAGGTCAAGGTCAAAGTCAAGGTCATATTTTAGATTTTCATATGTCTTTGATTTCCCTATAACTTTTGAACGGTTATAGATACAAAAAAAATCAGCAGTGAAAAATGCTTGGTACTTCAAGGGGCAACTTTTTTACATTATGACTATATTGATTTTACCATCATGTAAGGGACATAACTCCCATCAATGGTTTTTAAAAAGCCATTTTTAGGCAAAACTCTAAAACAAAAGGTCCTTGACCCATAGGGTCTTTTGCAATGACCTTGTGGAGTAATGACCTTGACGAAGGTTACAAGGTCAAAGGTCAAGGTCATCAAATTATGTGGTTTTGGCACTATTTAAACAGTTTTATGTGTGTTTGAATTTCAACCAACCAACCAACCAACCAACCAACCAATCAATCAATCAATCAATCAATCAATCATGATCATGATCAATCAACCAATAATGATCATGATCAATCAATCAATCATGTTTCCGTCTCATGTGTTTATTATAGGGTTCAAGATCTTCGTTTTTTTCGCTGTTTCAATTGACACTAACGAACGTGTTTAACCAACCAACCAACCAACCAACCAACCAACGAACCAACCAACAAACCAATCAATCAATCAATCAATCAATCAATCAATCAATCAATCAATCAATCAATCAATCAATCAATCAATCAATCAATCAATCAATCAATCATGATCAATCAATCATGTTTCCGTCTCATGTGTTTATTATAGGGTCAAAGATCTTCTTTGTTTCTTTTTCGCTGTTTCAATTGACCCTATCCAATGTGTTTAACCAACCAACCAACCAACCAACCAACCATCCAACCAACTGATCAATCAATCAATCAATCATGATCATGATTAATCAATCATGTTTCCGTCTCATGTGTTTAATATAGGGTCCAAGATCTTCTTTGTTTCTTTTTCCGTGTTTAAATTGAGCCTATCCAACGTGTTTAACCAGCCAACGTGTTTCACCAATATGTTTAACCAACGTGTTTAACCAACATGTTTAACCAACGTGTTTAACCAACCAACCAATCAATGCATGTTTCCGTTTCATGTGTTAAATACGGTATCCAAG